>SJYX01013705.1:145569-159006 GCA_006410675.1 Oreotragus oreotragus
GGCTGATTCATGTGAATGTGTGGCAAAAACCACTACAATATTGTAAAGTAATTAGCCTCCAATTAAAATAATTTCAAAAAAAAAAAAAAATGAACAAAAGGTCAACAGTTCCCATAGGTAAGCACACCTTTCCCTAGGCAAAGTCTGTTTTCTTCCCACTCTCCTTGATGTATCTACCTTGATGTATCTAAGGCCTTCCTGGTCCAAACCTGCTGTGAAGAAAGAGCTCATCGTTTTATCCTGTTTATATTAGCTATCTCCTGCAGAATTTATCATTTGTGCTTTTATCTAATTATGAAGTTAAACATTTAATATCTAATAAAAGAATTTCAAGAATTGGGTATCAAAGTTGGGAGAGCAGAGTGGCCTTCTATGAACCTGTGTGTATTTAGAGGACTCTTCATATTAAATATGGGGAAGATGAAATTTAAAATTTTTTTTCAAAACCCAACTGATAAGCATTTTTTCATTTCTGAAAAATGAAGCATATCTTTCAGAATCACTAACAATTATACAGAAATATACTTTTTCTCCTTTTCAATTTTCTTTCAAGTCCCTGTGATTTTTACAGTAGCAATACCCTTATAAGTCACTTAAAGTATTAACATTCCCATTATTTAAGTAAAAAATTTGAGGATACAAGGTTAAATAGTTTTATGACTATTCTGAGAGAACAAAAATTTAAATCTGAAGAGAATGTTTTTCAAATAACAGTATAAAGTGCAATTTAAGTTAATAACATATGCACTATGGAAATAAGAGCTCTGAACAGTTTCATTCTAAACCCATGGACTGAATACCTCTTTTATTTGAAGCACTAGAGATGAGAATATGAAAACCATGGTTCTTATCTTTCTGGGAGAGATCTATCTGGGCAGGGAGAAGGATAAATCAACCACTAGGATGCAGTATGATGAGTTACAAGATAGAAGAAGCCCTTTTGGTTCAGAGAAAGTGACCCACCAAATTGAGTACTGATGGTAATGAAATATTATCTAAGAGAATGGGGGTAAAAAGGAAATTTCAGGCAGAAGGTAAAATATGACCGAAGGTTTGAGAAAGGATGTCTTCTATGAAAAAGATCCCTTCAATTGAACCCTCCTTTTTTCATTTTTCAGGTTAGAACAAGAGAAAAATGAACTTGTGAGAAAATATCGCCTGGATTGTTGTATGTTTGAACACTAAATATAGCAGCCGTGTGGGAAGCAAAATTTCTTGACAAGGTAAACTAAGACCAGGGTCAAGGTGAGCTAAGACCAGAGTCAAGGTGCTGCAGTCACTGCCACCCTGTCTTCAGGGCTCAGAGAGGGGTAAGGGGCATTTAACACCTGTGGCCCATAGCCAGTCCTACTCCAGGCTCCTTGCCTCCAGTCTCAGACTGAGTAGAAATGCTTCCCTCCTCTTGAGAATCTCCCGAAGCTCAACTTATTTTCTGACTTTTTATTCTTTCCTTTGAGGCAAAGAGCTAAAACAACTTAAAAAGCAAAAACTGCTTTTTTTGCTTTTTTGCTCTATTGCATAGAGCAATGTTTTGTTTCCTGCTTGCTCTACCAAAACAGAACTAAACTGCCTTTAAAAAATGTGTTTTCCTTAAAGGTGTTAAAAATTACAAGGGACTCTCCTAAAACAAAGGCTGGTCTAACATATAGAACTGAAGTAGCAGACCAGAAGTCTGGAAGAGAGTCTAATTTTAATTCTGCAAATGCCATCCTGTAAATGGATAATGAGTTTGGCCCTTTAAAAACCGCAGTTAAAACTTACCTTCTTTATGCAGATTTCTGTGAATTAATCAGAATGCGTGTAAAAACATTTTCACTCCTTAGAATAAAGATCATGTAGATGCAAGATTTGTAAGTGTGAAGTATCACAACTATTTTCTAGGTTATTTAACTTTCATTGTGGATAAAAATATATATTTTTGGCACACTGATTACAGTTCTACTGCTTATAATTGCCTTTGGTTCCAATTAGCTTACAAAATTCTCCCTGTGGAACACTTGGGTATTCATAAATGACAATGAAGCAAATAAAACCCCATGATATAGGACACAGACTAAAGCTTAAGACAATGAGAATCCTAAGAAGAAAACACATAAAAAGCACTGTTGTAATGGATACCATAGATGGCAGGGCAGGACTTTTATTTGCCTATTTCTCACTCTTGCCCTCTCTGATAAGTACAATTTGTATCTTTTCTGGGAAAATAAAGTTCCCAATATGAAAAATCTCTTTCAGCCTCAAGGATGTGCTCAGTTATTAAGCCTTTATTATCACATACTGCAACAAGTGTATTGTCAGCCCAACGCCACAATCAGGATTGTTCCATTTGTTACACTCAGTAAAAACTGTGCCTTCCACCTGCACTAGAGAACATACCCTAATGACCAACTTCCTATTTTATATTCATTTCACTTGAAGATAATTTTATAGAACTTTCAAGGAAAGAAAAAGAGAGAAAAACAACAACAACAAAGAAAAGGCTGTGAAAATGAATCCCTTCAATGCAAAGACTGAACGGAGAATATTTTTATAGCTCAATGGCAACTCATTGTTTGAAAGAAGTTATAATGAAAATGCCAACAGCCTACTCACTTCAATAGCACTAGAAATTACTGTTGTTATAATAATAATACAGACTAGACTAATAGCTATTCAAACAAAAAGTTCCTGATAGATAGTGGAGGATAATCTGTATTCTTTGGACATAGAGTATGTAGAAAACATGACAGTCTACAATAAAATCCAACTTTCTACACTAATGAGTGAAGTAACTCACTTGAAAATAAAAAAAAGATGAAAAGACAGTTTAGAAAGCATAATTTCTTGAAGATTTCCAAATAAGCCAAAGCACTTAACTAGTAAAAAAAAAAAAAAAACAAAAAAAAAAACCACGACATTTTGGAAATTCAAATACAAAGCCAATGTAACATCCCAATAGACATTATAGGTTAATATCGTCAACATTTAACTCTAGACATATTTATAACAAAATGATTTAATTCACAAAAAGTTAAAAATGGAAACTAGCTACCTTACCTTATCCTGAGTTTTGACTATTATACAGATCACTAAGGACACAGGATTAGAAACCAGTCATCTATTAGACCCAACAGGAGGAAAGAGTTTTTTTCAGAAATTTAAAAAATATGTTACTCTAGATTCATGCCACCGAGTAAGTATACAATTCAGGCCAGTGTCCTATAGTACCTCTCATATGTATAGCCTATGAAACAAAAGCTGATTTTATCATGAAAGTCTTAAGGCATTGCAAGATCTGAAGTGCCTTCTGAATCAGAAAAAAATAAGTAAAGTTAGTATGAAGGTTGTGGCAAGCATATGTTCATAGTACACAAACTCTTTCAGACTACACCCTTCATTTGGTAACTGTCAGAGTCAAAACACTTGAGTTCATTTTAACACCAAATGTAAGTTAGCTTACTATAAATGACCCAATAGTTCACTGGGGATAATACCCTAACTACCATAGAATCTTACAAATTAGACCATCTGGTCAGTGGTTCATATTAAATTTATCTGGGATTTCATACAATGTATTCATGCCTTGGCCCAACCCAGACTATTATTGACTATTGTATATTAGCTCTCTACACACTTGCTCAACTGAACTGACTGGGCTAATTGTTTTTTTCTGTTCTAAACATTAGCCTTTCTCAGTACTATCATATGTCCTCCCCTCAACAGATATACACACGCGTTTTGTCATCCAGTGGTTCTCATTTCTCCTGAGAGTTTCCAAAGCCATTATACCATCATATTAGAAACACTTAATGTTTCCAGGCTGCTGAAAGGAAATGACAATAATGCCTTTCTTATCATCTACAAAGAACAACAGAAGGTAATACAATTTAGTAAGAGAACTCTGGGCCTTCCAGTTTGTCCCTCCATCCTAACAATAAAGAAGCTGAATGGGCTGAAAAACAAACAACTCTTCTTGAATCCTTAAGAGAGGGGAAGGCAAAGGACAAGCCTTGGTCCCTAACACTAGAAAGACAAGCTGGGTCATAAGGCAGTTCTATTTGCAATTTCTTAAGGAATCTCCACACTGTTCTCCATAGTGGCTGTACTAGTTTGCATTCCCACCAACAGTGTAAGAGGGTTCCCTTTTCTCCACACCCTCTCAGAGACGAAGATGTGTAGAGTGGACTTTTGGACTCTGAGGGAGAGGGAGAGGGAGGGGGAGAGGGTGGGATGATTTGGGAGAATAGCATTGAAATATGTATACTATCATGTAGGAAATGAATCGCCAGTCTGTGTTCGATGCAGGATGCTTGGGGCTGGTGTATGGGGATGATCCGGAGGGATGATGTGGGGTGGGAGGTGGGAGGGGGGTTCATGTTTGGGAGTTCGTGTANTTTTGGACTCTGAGGGAGAGGGAGAGAGTGGGATGATTTGGGAGAATAGCATTGAAATATGTATACTATCATGTAAGAAATGAATCGCCAGTCTGTGTTCGATGCAGGATGCTTGGGGCTGGTGCATGGGGATGATCCGGAGGGATGATGTGGGGTGGGAGGTGGGAGGGGGGTTCATGTTTGGGAGTTCATGTACACACGTGGTGGATTCATGTCAATGTATGCCAAAACCAATACAGTACTGTAAAGTAAAAGTAAAAATTAAAATTAAAAAAAAAAAAGAAGGGAATCAATCTATTTGGCTCATCCTAGGTGTAGTGTCCAGTAAATTAATATATCTGCCTTTTCCTCAAGCTAAAAAGTTGACCTTTTAAGTAATTAGTTCAAACTTATCAAGTGCTAGCATGAGCCAGGCATGTGCTGATTACAAGCTCTTTACATGCATTGTCACAGTGTTGTCCTTCTTTATTCCCTTTCTTAAAAGAAAAATATAAAGAAATGTGAATCAGAGCAGTAAGTTGTTCCAGGTCATACAAGAAGTGATGGAGATTTGAACTTATGTAAAATTTAACTTCGGTAATCTGACGGACTCAGTGGTCCACACCTGTGACTTTCTACTGTAATACTTGAGGTGGGCTAGTTTGGGCCCACAGGTGGGGCTACATGATACACTCAGTAGAGGTAAACACATTGGCAAGTATTATAACCCATCCCTGCAAAAGGGCCTTGAACCATTCTGAACCTTCATCCAGAAAATGAGCTGAGAGCTGCAAGTTCAGAGCATTTGGCCATAGTCTGTATAGCTGGGAAAAAATATGCCTTCTAGGCATCTGTCAGGATTAGAGAAATGGGAATATTATTTTATGCGTTTGTGTACATCTGAAATGCGTATACTTTTTCTTTTTTTTTTAATTTGTTATAAATTTGTCTCGAGAGCAGGAAAACCACGATTATATAATTGTAAAGATAGTGTGCCATTCTGGAAAGAGAGGTCTATATTTATATTTTAGAGTAAAACTTTAGCTGGTGATCCCACTGCTACAATTTAGGACACATTTAGGTTATACTTTTATAGTGATATTGTGAGGTGTTATTATTGTTATGATATTGTTATACATTATTAATCTCAATTTGTGTTTTATTAGGAATTGTATTGCATTTTAGAGTCGTACAGATAAGTAAACCATCATTTATTGTGAGTTTTCATATGAGACTATTCCAGTTTAATTTCACATCATTTTATTTTGAAGTATGGTAATATAGTTCCTCCAGGATATTGTAAATTGTGACCTAGCCTACGGAACTAAAGAGTAGAGAACATCCTTATTCATCCTTGTTAGTAAACAATGGGTGGAACTGTCCTTGTCTAAATATAGTTATGTAACATGGTGTTTCCTTAATTGCATTTCCATAGCACTTTTGTCATTGTAGTTAAATAGGTTCCTGAAAAATTAGTTGGCTAGTGACCTAAGTTTTGAATAGGATATTAGAAGAATACAAAATAAAATTGTGAAAACAACAACAAAAGTAGGCTTATGAAACAGTGTCCAAAATCCATTATAATTAATGTCTTAGGAAGTAATATGCTTGGCTTTTACTTAGTGAATTGGATTACATTTTTATTTATAGAAACTAATTAGCCTTTGTGGTTGGTACAGTAGTGTGATAAGTGTGTAGATTTCATTTGTCTGGAGTTTCAAATGTAGTATAGTTGTGAATGGACACGTCTTAAATATCATTTATAAGCAATAATCAGATGGCAAAGTATTTTCATACCATATGCTAGCTGCTGATACCTTTACAGAACATCATGTGATGTTTACAGAGCACCTGCTCCAGGAAATAGAATGTCTGATGAGAGACAATATTGCAATTCAATATTTAAGTCCTCTGAATGTCAGCTGTATGAAGGAGACACCACTTTCTCCCAAAGCCTACTTTCATTTTAGTTTTTAAAAATTTTATTTATGGCTGTGCTGGGTCTTCATTGCTGCAAGTGGGCATTCTGTAGTTGTGGAGAGTGGGGGGCTACTCTAGTTGTGGGCTTGGGCCTCCATTGCCGTGGCTGCTTCTGTTGCAGAGCACAGGTTTGGGGCATTGGGCATCATTAGTTGTGGTGCATTGGAGAAGGCGATGGCACCCCACTCCAGTACTCTTGCCTGGAAAATCCCATTGACGGAGGAGCCTAGTGGGCTGCAGTCCATGGGATCGCAAAGAGTCGGACACGACTGAGCGACTTCACTTTCACTTTTCACTTTCATGCATTGGAGTAGGAAATGGCAACCCACTCCAATGTTCTTGCCTGGAGAATCTCTCTGGGGTCGCACAGAGTCGGACACGACTGAAGCGACTTAGCAGCAGCAGCAGTTGTGGTACATAGGCTTAACTCCCCTGCAGCATGTGGGATCTTCCCGAACCAGGGATCAAACTCGTGTCCCTTGTGTTGGCAGGTGGGATTCTTAACTGCTGGACCACCAGAGAAGCCCCTTTATCTTATCTTTTATTGACATATAGTTGATTTACAGTGTTGTGTTAGTTTCAAGTGTACAGCAAAGTGGATCAGTTTTCAATTTCTTTTCCCATATAGGCCATTACAGAGTACTGAACAGAGTTCCCTGTGCTATACAGTAGGTCCTTGTTAGTTACCTGTTTTATAATGTGTGTGTATGTAGGTCCCAACCTCCCAGTTTATCCCTCTCCTTTCTCCCCCCTGGTAACAGTAAGTTTGTTTTCTACATCTGTGACTATTTTTGTTTTTTAAATACGTTCATTTCAGGAGCCTACTTTTATTCTTACATGTGCTGGAGGACAGATTGCAGGCAGATTTTCTTGTTGATGTTACCCGTGAGAGGATGTCGGCTGTTTCCCTAAAGAAGAATTTTTACCTTTTCATGCCTTTTCAGTGTGTGTGTGTGTGTGTGTGTGTGTGTGTGTGTGTGTGTTGTCTTCAACTGTCTAGCGGTTATTTCGTGATTTTAAAGTGATTTTAAAATTTTGTGTAAGCATTTCAGAACTCACCGTAAGGTACATATGTGGGTTTTATTGTATTGCAAAGAAGACTGGTATTTAAGCTCCATGTTACTTTGTAGTTCTGTCCTTCTTTGAGCTGTCATAGATTTCCTAAACAAAATTGGTTTCAGCCAGTGTGTTCTTAACTCCCAGTGATGACTAATTTCTAACCGCTTGGCTCACATTAGAATTTTCTTTAAAAAAATAAAAAGAAAAAGAATTTTCTTGGTGGCTTAACACTGTTATCCTGGAATCATTAATAGTGCTTTTTGCCTTAAAGTCTACTTTGATACCAGTATAGCTTTCTTTGCTTTCTCTTGATGAATGCTACGTGCTGTATCTTTTTTTCTGTCCTTTTATCTTCCAACCTTCTTTATCCTAGAAAAGCAGCATGAAGTTAGATTCAGTTTTTTATTTGTTTAGTCTGACAATTTTAGTCTTTAAGTTAGAACCGTTAGTCTATTCGTGTAATTGTTACCATATCTGGAAATTTCCATTCTTTCCTCTTAGTATTACTTCTGCTCTGTTTACTCTCTCCTCTCCTTTTGGAACTCCAGTTACACACCTGGTAGACTTTGACACAGTGTTCCCCGATCTCCTTTTCCGTTTTTTGGCCACACCATGTGGCGTGGAGGATCTTTGTTCCCCCACCAGAGATCGAGCCCGTGTCCCCTGCAGTGCAAGTGTGGAGTCTTAACCACTGGACCACCAGGGAAGTCCTTGATCTGTGCCTAAATCTAGCCTGTGAATTCTTAGTTTTAGTGTATATACTTTTCAGATCTAGAATTTCAATTTGATTCTTATAGATTCCAGTTCTCAGTTGAAATTCTTCATCTTTTTATATGTTCTTTCCTCTTTCTTCCCCTGTTTTTTAAAATAGGAAATTTAAATTTAAGCCATCGTTATTTAAAAGTCTTTCTGTTAACTTCAGTGTCTAGATTATCTGAACATCTGTTTCTGTTTTTTCCTTTTGGTTTTCAGTTATAGGAATGCTGAGCGTTATGAATAAAATGAAGTTCCAGATGCTGCTGCTCTTTTTCAGAGGGAAATCCCTCATCCTTTTTGCTAGTCAGGTAGAGTAGGGGCTCATCGCCTAATCCTATTAGGGACTGAGTTGATGTTGGAGGCTGTGTTGCCGGTTTGGTATGGCAAGGATTCTCTCTAGTTTGTCTTTAATGCTGTTTGCCTTTAATGTTAGCAAGTAGCCAGCCGTCCAGGGCTTCCAGCTGATACTCTCATAAATTCACAGGGATCCCTCCTCCTGGTAGCTTCTCTGCTCTAATCTTTGCAGAGAGCAGTGAGATTGTTGAAAACTCTACTCTTGATTTTCAGGGGCTTTGGTTTTGTTTTGAAGCTTTCTTTGTGCAGCTGCAGAATTTGGTAAATATCTTCAGGAGAAGGCCAGCCTTTTGTCAGGCCCGGTTCTCCAGCTCTCCTCTTTCACTGAGATCTTGACCCGTGGAGTCTTGCTTTTCATCTCTACCAAAAACTCTCATGGTTCCTCTGCAGAAGGAAAGTCTTGATTCTCAGCTTTTTGCCCCAGAATCATCAGTACATCATTTGGATTCTCTACAGTTCCTCCCTTTTTTCAGAATCCAGAGCCTTCTAGTCTTGGTTGCTTCAGCTGCTTTCTGATGCATTTAAACATTGGTTTTTAAAACGTTGCTGACTTTCCTAATGCTCAGCAGCAGTGTTGGTCTGCCACAAGCTTTGTCATATTCAGCAAAGAGTTTCCCGCTAGGAATGAAGTTATAAGAAGAAATTAATCTTTTCATAATTGTGGTGCTTACTTTATAGCCAGGCTCTGTCCATGGAATTCTCCAGGCAAGAATACTGGAGCAGGTAGCCATTCCTTTCTCCAGGGGATCCTCCCAACCCAGAGATCAAACCTGGGTTTCCCACACTGCAGGCAGGTTCTTTATTGTCTGAGTCATCAGGGAAAGTTACTTTAATTTAGAGCAGTGGTTCTCAAGGAGCCCCTAGCCACATCACCTGAAAACTTGTTAAGAATGCAAATTCTCAGGCCCTCCCTACCCCCAGACCACCTGAATCCATGTTGTAACAAGTCTTCCAAGCATGATACTTATGCATGCTAAAATATGAGAACCACTGCCTTACAAGTTAGTTGTTTGGCTGTTTAAGTTTCTCCTACCTCCTACAGTTGAACGCTAGAGAGTATATAGGGGTGTTAAAACCAGAATTTAGCCGAGTAAATGAAGATCTAATTGACTTTATCAAATGATTCATCAATCAGGCCCCATCTCTTCTGACAAAGAGATACTTTGAGAGGTTACACAACATGGAAGGCTTCTGTAGTAAGGAGGGGGGACAGGAAAGGAAGGCATCATCAGCAAGGAAAAATGAAAGTTCATTGGAGGAAAGTAGAAGCTCAGGTGACCCTAGCTTCTCATTGGTTGAGCTACAGCATTTTCTTTTGGCTGGGCCGGTTGCTGGGAAAGAAGGAAGTCTTTCTCTTGCTGACGTAATAAAGTAGTGTACTTCCTGTTTGGGAGTACAAGGTGCATCTCTTCCTGTTGCAGTCAGTAACTGACGTCTTTCCCGCAGGGTAATTGATGTCTTCCTGGCTGAGGTAATTGATGCTGAGGATGATGAGGGTAGTAGTAGCACGTGAGAGTTCCCTTTACAAGCCTTCCTGATACCCATTTTAGTTGAGATTTTCTTTTTTTAAAAAAAATTTTCACATGAGACAAAAGGGAAAGAAAACTCTCTAAGCAAATACTTTGTGAGTCTTATGAGTAAATCATTTAATAAATCTAGAAGACACCTATTGAATACTCATTCTGTTCCTGGTGCTGTGTTGTCTACACACATGGAATGGACAAGTTAGCAAGTAAATGTAATAGAACATGAGTGTTGTAATAGCTGTAGTTATAAAATGCTCTAGGGAGATGTCCCTGGTTGAGAATCTGGCTTGCAGTGCCAGGGACTTGGGTTTGATCCTTGGTCAGGGAACTAAGACCCCACATGCTGCTGCGGAACAGTGGAGCTGGTGCACCGTAACTGAAGCGTCTTGTGCTGCAGCAAAAGAGCCTGCAGTGAAGATCCCATGTGCCGCAACTAAAACCTGGCACAGTCAAATAAGTAAATAAATCTTTAAGAAAATGCTATACTAGCCAGAGAGATGAGATGGAATTATTCTGTCAGTGGGGAAAGGGGAGTCAGACATTTGAAATAGGGTGGGATTTGAAGGCAGCTGAACAGAAGGGTATTCTAGACTTGTTCATGAATAGGATGACTGTGTACCTTGTTATCGAAAACAGGTCACTTTCGAGAACCAAAGGGATGCTTTTATGCCAGGACTGTTCTCATTAATTGGGATGTGTGATCAGCCTATTTGTAAAGAGGAAGTGATGCTGTGGATCCACAGGTCTGTGTCAACTGTGTCTTTCGATTATTTCTGAAATTTACAGCAGTTCTAATTGGTTTACAGGACTGCTGTAACAAATTACCACAAACCAGGTGCTTAAAACAACAGAAATTAATGTGGTTTTTTTTTTTTTGTAGTTCTGGAGGCTAGATGTCTAAAAGCAAGAGCCATGCTCTCTCTGAAAGCTGTAAGGAAGATGGTTGCTGCAGGCCTTGGAGTTTCTTGGCTTGTAGCTATCTTCTTCCAGTCTCTGCCTCTGTCTCTATGGCCACGTGGCCTCTGCCTGTTTCTGTCTCTCCCAGGGCTTTCTGTAAGGATACCAGTCATTGGATTTAGGGCCCACTCTAATCCAGTATGACTTCATGTTAATTACATTTGCAAAAACATTGTTTCCAAATCTAGTCACATTCACATTATTGGTGGCCAGCCTGTCTTTTGGGAGGTCACAATTCAACCTATAGCAGATAGGATGGTTTTAGCAGCTTTTGAAAGTTTCTGCAGTTTCATTTATTGTTACACAACAAGGCATTTTTCTCACAAGCTTAGAATATAATACAAATATTTATTTGACTGAGCCTTCTAACAAGTCTGAATAAATACATTTCATTCCAGGCAGTTGTTTTTTGTACTTCTCTTATCTCATAGATACATGTATGTCTAGCCCAGTGATAGCAACTGGCAAAGGATGAAATGGCTGCAGCAAAGCTAAAACTAAGGTATAATTTTGCAAAACCAAAACCCTTTGATCACTGAAGCCACCTTTACGTATTGTAGTTTGCTGTTACTTTGTGTTATTGACCAGTTGAGAAATGGCTGCTTCTGTGGAAGAAGAAGGGATAGAGCCTGGTAGAGGTAGACCGAGCAGCCAGGTTATTTTGCGTGTAATTTTGAGTTCCTCCCTCGGGAATGGCACGCTCAGATTGGAGTCATCATTTCACTTCACTGACAAGGGTGTGACAGTACAATAGAAAATTGTTGCCTGGAATGCATTCCTTAAGAATGCTGCTCTGCTGGCTCTGCTCATTTCAGCAACATAAACTGTACATTATACTCCATGGGGTTGATTATTGTTTGAAATTATTTGGGTGTTTGGATGCTTTGTCTTGTTATATTTAACATTGGAACTCTGCCATAATTCTCTGTGTGACATTCACATTCATTTTGGAGGCAATGTATTTCACGCTATGAAAGTCAGTGAAACATGTATACAGTCTTTGATTAAACTTATAGTATCTTGATAACATGTAAAGTCAAGGACTAAAAGAGGACATAAAAAGAGCACCTGTTAAAAGAAAAAAGATGTTAGAGAAAATGAGCAAAGAAAAGGAACAGTTTAATTCTTCAGAGAAAGCATGCTAATGACCAATAAATATGTATAAAGATGGTTAATTTAAGGACATATATGTTAAAACAAGAAGTGCTTCTCCTTTTTTGCCTCTCAGATTGGCAGCGATTAAAGACTAATAATGTAGTTTTTATGAGTTTTTGGCAAAGTAGATCATTGTAGGTGGGAATGTAAATAGGTGTGACCTTTTTGTAAGACCAGTTTGGGGATATAAATCAAAGTTTACAAGGCATACACCCTTTGACATTCCATGTCTGTTCCTAGGAAGCTATTTCCATTTTACGAATGGTCTACTCAAATCCTTAGATTTATAAATTTTATTAATATAATTTCTAAATATGATAAAATACTCTCTTGTCCTCTTAAAATAGTCTTCTTGGTCTCTTATTTGCCTTTGTATTTTGGTTCTAAGATGGGACCTTTTAAAAACTAGGTAGATGTCTCACTTTAGTTATTCAAATCTGTTTCCTTTCTGATTTCTCCTGCAGCTTGTAAGCTTAGATAGCCCTCACGTCTTTAGAAGTTTCATAAATACTTAATTTTAGTTCTTTCTATTTTTTCACTTGTCTTTAAAGAACTTTAACTCTTTATGGTACCTGTAGTTAACTTTGGGGGGTACTAGATTGCTGACCAGTAATTCCAACATTGTTTATTGAACATTCTTCCCTTCTCCTTCCTCTAATTATTATATTATAGGCACAGAATATATTAACTATTATATTAGTAATAAGTTATTTTATGTAATTTTAGCAATTCATTTGGGGGTCAACTGTGCTAGTTCTGTTGCTAAGTTCACACTGTTTCAACTAGTTTGCAGAAAATTAAAATTCAGTAAATTAATTTAGAATATTTTTAAAAATTCTCGCCTATGTATTATTGCTGATAAAACATGGCATTTTTTTTTGACTGTGTTCTTTGGTATGTAGAATCTTAGTTCCCTGACCAGGATTTGTCACTCGCCCTGTGCAATGGACAGTGGAAACGTGGAGTCCTAACTGCCGGGAAGTCCCCAAATATGGAATAATTTTGTCAAGTTCAAAAGAGTCTTTTGGAATTTTATTGTTATTTATAGAAAACATAAAAATTTGGAAACATTTGCTCATTTATAAAATATTTTCTCATACTGTGTCTTGGTATGTCTTGCCAACTACTTAAGGCTTCTTTGTATCTCAGTATTTTTATGCAGATAAATAATTACTTTGATACACACACACACACACACACACACACATATACACACATACACATACAGCAAGCCATGTGGCATGCAGGATATTAGTTCCTCAACCAGAGATTGACTCCCCCACCCACCCACCAGATGT
>SJYX01013705.1:162136-227725 GCA_006410675.1 Oreotragus oreotragus
TACCCACCCCCCCTACACACACACAGTGAAAGCACAGAGTCTTAACCACTGCACCTCCAGGGAAAATCCCTAATTTTCTTATTAAAATAGTTCCTAGAAGTTTTTACATTTTGATACTATTGGGAATGAGATCTCTTTTTATATTTCCTAATTTATAGTTAGGTTGTTATAAGAGTTTCATAGATTTCATGTATACATATGTAGCTTTTTCATATAAATAAAAATTATTTTATGAAATTTAGTAATTTAAAAATTAATTCCTCAATGTTCATAGTGTTTTAATTTCTTCTTTTAGGGCTTCTAGGTATATAGTCACATTTTCTAAACAGTAAGTGCTATGAGAACTGAAAAATTATTTTTACTTATATTTGTATCCTAAGTGCCTGTCATGTAGTATAAATCATTATATAAATATTTGTTGAATAAATAAATGAGGTCATGATGAGTAGAGAAAGCACTATGAGAACATAGTGACTGTCTTGGAGTAATGTTTTCTTTATTTTCTATGGATGTATATATCTTAGGTTGTCTAGAGTAACCATCTTTTACTTCTGTAACTAGAAAAACAAAACAAATTTAAGGGGAAAAGCTTCACTTTAAATTCCATTTCTTAACTGAGGTTCAAGGATAGTTTATTGTTTTAGTAGAGCTGATTGGATGTTTTCTGTAAATCCCAGAGGAATGATCTGTGAGGACAAGACATTGAACCTAAGAAAAGGAAGCAGGCCTCTCACAAGGAAGATAGTGGGAAGCTACTCAGATCTACAGTGTATTTTTTGGTTTGGTTTTATGAAATGAACCTGGTTTGCATGCAGAGCCTTAAGGAAAAACAGACACACCTCTGTGGACTCTACTCCTCTGGCCCTTTTCAGGGTACTCAGTCCAGATTGAGTCCTAGCCCTGCGGCAGAATTTACAGCAGTCTCGGCTGTCTCAGCAGGAGAGACCATTCTTACTCCATCCTCCCTGGTGTGAGTAGGCCAGTTGAATTACGCGTTTTCTGTGCCCAGGTTGCTCAGTAAAAGTCTACTTGTTGGTGTGCAGAGCTCGGACAGGAACTGGGTATGGTCCCTCTGACCTCCCTCCTGGGTGCAGTACTGATGGTAGCTCACCTCTGGGCTGTGGCCCATCTGGGAAGGGATAGGTCTTTCTGCCCAGGAAAGACAGAATCGAGTCTCAGAATTGATCCCCTGTGTTTCTCCCTAGCTGAAGAGGGTATGGTGTCTCTGTAGCTCTGATGTCTAACCTGGGTGTGCTGACTGTACCTGCTTTGCCCACCAGAACAGCTTCATTACCACTCATAACCTTCGGATCATGGGATGTACGTTCTTTTTGGTGGCTTACTTGCTTGCTTTGTTTTCCATACTTAGTAACAGAAGTGATCTGAGTGCTATGTACAACTGTCTGATACACATTGGTTCACTCATGTTGTTCAGTCTCCCAGTCGTGTCCGACTCTTTGTGACCCCATGGACTGCAGCACGCCAGGCTTCCCTGTTCAGTCATAGGTGTTTTTATTTAATAGATTTTAAGTGGAATTTTTTTTTAAGTTTTAATTTGAAATTACAGATTAGCAGGAAGTTACAAAAATAATCCGGAGAGGTCCTGTATTCTTTTCACCTAGTTTGCCCCAATGGTTATGTCTTACGTAGCTACAACGTACAGTTGTAGTAAGTTGACATCTTTCAATGTATATTATAGTTCTATGCCATTTTATCACATATGTAGATTTCTGTAACCACCACCATAGTCAAGATACTGAACTGTTACCACTAAGAGCTCCCTTATGCTACCCCTTTGTAATCACATCCTGTATGGGTAGACCCTAGGACTGCTCCCCAGGTCTTGTAATTCACAGAAGGACTTGAAGAACTCCTGTTTTGCTGGTTGTTTTATTACAGTGAAAGGATACAGTGAAACGGGATTGATGAAGGAAAACAGTGTGTTGAGCAGAGTTTGGAGGATACCAGATGTGAGCTTCCAAAAGCTGTCTCCCAGTGCTTGACAGGATGCTTTTAATCCCTCAGCAGCAGACTCTAGCGTCAGGTGTGAAGTTTTCTGTTGGGGAAGTTCGCTAAGACTAAGATTCCAGGGTTTTTATTGAAGGCTGGTCACACAGGCACAAGCACTTTTATGACTGACCCCCAGAAGGAAAGCAGTATTCACCGGACCTTGCACAGCACACAGCATACAGTGCACAGTCTGCACAGACAGGTTGGCACAATGTGGATCAAGACTCCGAGCACACAGAACACCCTTACCAGTTAGTCTGGAAGGGCACTCCTAAGACCTCGGTTCCCAGGAGCTGGCCAAGAGTCAGTCACATGAGCAGGCCCTTCTGAAAATGAGAGCGTGCATGATTTGAGCAGCTCAGGCCTGCTTGGTTAACTCTTCTGCGTACCTTTCCTTACCCTCCCTTGTTAGAAATAGGATATGGAGAAATAATTGTGGGCCGGGGGTGGAGGTGAGGCTTGGGTTGGTCGGGGTAGGCACTACTTTAGAAAGAGTGAAAGCTGAGACCTAACTGATGAGAGGGAAATTACCTTATGAACAGAGTCACAGCTTCTAGGCATTAGAACACACTTGCAAAGGTCCCCAGAAGAGAGAACTTGAAAGGAGTCCTATATTAGCTTTCTGTTCTTGCCATAATGAATGACCACAAACTCAGCAGCTTAAAACAGCACCCAAAGTTCTGTAAGTCAGAACTCCTGGCCAGCTCAGCTGGTGCTCTGTGAAGGCTCTCAAGAGGTCAGATTAAGATGTCGTCTGATCTGGGCTCTCACCTGGAGGTTACGGGGAGAATCTGCTTCTAGGCATACTCAAATGTTGGTAGAATTGAGTTCAATAGTTTTATGACGGAGGTTGTCGTTTCCTTGGCTGTCAGCCAGGGGTCTTTCTCAGCCTCTAGAAGCCGCCCACGTTTCTTATATTTCTCTTCAAAGCCAACAAGGGCTCTTTGCCTCTCCTTGACTTCTCTGTCTTCCTCTTCTGCTTTATGTTTTAAACACAGTTTTCTTGAAATATAGTTCACATCCCATAGCATTCACCCATTTAAAGAGCACACTTCAAAAGCAGCCTTGACCACACCAACTTTGGAACATTTTCATTACCTCAGGAAGAAACTCCATGCCCTTTAGCTATCTCCTTATTTCATTCTCTCTCTCTCCCTCTCCCTGAGTTCTAAAGCAACCATGATTCTGCTTTCTCTCCAGACTTCCCTGTTCTGAACATTCATACGAATGGGATCATATAGTGTGTTATCTTTTAATGACTGGCTCTTTCAGTTAGCAAATGTTTTCAAGGTTAGTCCTGTTGTGGCATGTGTCAGTACTTAATTCCTCTTCATGGCCGAATAATATTGATACTTCGTTGTGTGAATATACTACATTTTGTCGATTTATCAGTTGGTGGACATTTGGGTTGTTTTCAACATCATTAGACTATTATGGGGATTGCTGGCATAAACATTCATATACAGGTTTTTATGTGGACATATGTTTTCATTTCTCTTGGGCATATACCTTGGAGTGGAATTGCTCAATAACTCTAATTAAAATCATTTGAGAAACTGTCAGATGGTTTCCAAAAGCAGCTGCACCATTTTACATTCCCATCAGCAGTGTATGAATGTTTCAGTTTCTCCACATATTTATCAACAGTTGTTATTATCTTGCTTTTTAATACTAGCCATCTAATTGAGTGTGAAATAGTTTTTCATTTTCCTAATGACTAATGATGTCAGAAGTCATTTAATGTGCTTATTGACCATTGGTATGTCTTCCTTGGAGAAGTGTCTATTCAGCTTTTTTACCCATTTTGATAATTGGAGTATTTATCTTTTAAAATATTGAGTTGTAACAGTTCCTTATATATTCTGGATACACGTTCTTTATCAGATTCATGATTTGCAAATATTTTCTCCCATTCTGTGGGTTGTCTTTTCACTCTCTTGATGGGGTCCGTGGAAACATAGAAGCTTTTATTGCTCATGAGGTACAATTTGTCTATCTTTTCTTTTGTTTATGCTTTTGGTGTCATCTAAGAATCTTTGCCAAATTTAAAATCATGAAATTTTACCTGTGCTTTTTCCCAGAAGTTTTTATAGTTTTACTTCTTGCATTTAGATCTTTGTAAAAGATATATTTATTCACTTATTTCTTTATTTTGGCTGCTGCTGCTAAGTCACTTCAGTCGTGTCCGACTCTGTGTGACCCCACAGACGGCAGCCCACAAGGCTCCCCCATCCCTGGGATTCTCCAGGCAAGAATACTGAAGTGGGTTGCCATTTCCTTTGAAAGAGAAAAGTGAAAGTGAAGTCACTCAGTCTGTCCGACTGTTAGCGACCCCATGGACTGCAGCCCACCAGGCTACTCCGTCCATTGGATTTTCCAGGCAAGAGTACTGGGGTGGGGTGCCAGCTGCACTGGTTCTTAATTGTGACATGTGGGATCTTCAGTCTTTGCTGTGGCACGTGGGATCTTTAGTTGCATGTGCCAACCCTTAGTTGTGGCACGTGGGATCTAGTTCCCTGACTGAGGATTGAACCTGGGCCCCCTGCGTTGGGAGCACAGAGTCTCAGCTAGTGGACCACCAAGGTAGTCCCTGCATTTAGCTCTTTAATCAATTTTTAATTTCTGTGTTTGGTATAAGGCAAAGGTCTGACCGCATTCTATATGCGTGGTATCTCAGCATCGTTTGTTGAGAAGACTCTTCCATTTGATAGTTGTGACCATAGTTTGGTGAGTTTATTTCTGGACTCAATCCCATTGATCCACATGTCTGTCCTTGTGCCAGTTCCATGCTGTTTTGATTCTCATGGATTTGTAGTAAGTTTTGAAATTGGTAATGTACGTCCGCCTACATTCTTTTTCAAGATTGTTTCTACTCTTCTGGGTTCTTGTTCTCTTCTGCGTTCAAGGTTCATATGCTTATATTAGGTACACCTGGAAAATCAGGATAATCTCTATTTTAAGGTCAGCTGATTAGTAATCTTAATTATCTGGGAAAGTTTTCTCTTATTTTGGTCATCTGAGGTAACACAATCACAGGTTAACAACAGAGTGAACGTCACGGGAACACAAGGCCTGTGAGGCTTAGCTCTGTGAAAAGGTAGAGATGGTAGGCACAGAAGTTGGATAGAGGGGTATGAATGGAAGTTTCAGAAATATTTTGTCCAAAGTCACATTCAGAGCTGGGATTTGAGTGCGTATTTGACCGATCTTCATGTTCTCTTGTATACATCAAGTTGGTCTTCATAGACTCATAGCTATTATTGTTGTTTTCATGTTAACCTGTTGAGCCCTTAGTATATGTGAGGTAGTCTTCACAGTTACATTTTTTGAGCTCTAGCATAGTACTTGGGCGAGTCTTTGGGTGCAAATAGGCTGTGCTGGAGTTGGCAAAAAGCAGTCAGGGATCAAGGGGTGTGTTTCAGAATCTGAAGATAGGCAAGCAGCCAAACCTTAGCAAAGGGTTGGAACTGAGAAACGGAAGCCCCTCGGGACCTAGAGAATATTTTCTTTCTACCACTTTTCTCTGCTTCTTGTTGTGTGTCTTGTTTTAGTCTGCAGACTGATTATCCTGGTACTCAGACCGCTTGTTGGAAGGTGGTCCTGCCTCAGCTTCTCCATCATTCAAAAGAACAATCCAGACTCAGTCTCATTTCCAGAACTTCATTTTGGGTCACGTATCCCCCTCTGGTTCCGTCAGCTGTGGCCCTGAAGCTGGGGGGAGGGGGGCTGCACGTACACAACCATGGCAACCTGTAAATTGAGAGATTTACATTTGGGGAACACTTCCCCAAGGAAGGGGAAGTTGCTGACACCTATGTTAGGTAGCCTCCTTAAAATATGTTCATTTTAGTAACAGACAGCTGTGCTATTGTCTTTGTAGTATAAAAACTTTTAAGCTTACTGAATCAATATAAGGAAAAAAGTAGATATTTCTTTTTGCCTACTTCTCTTGAAATTGAAGGACCACAGAGTGATGATGATGAGTTTAGCTCAGGCTCTCAAAATAGTTTGGTGGAACTCAGGACGTAGGACAAGTTTAGGCTTTTGTGATGACCCTGCCACTGACTACCTTTTTGATCGAACAGATTATAACTTCTCAGTCTCAATGTCTTTATCTGTATTATAATAGAATAAATTAGATGGTCTTTAAAAGTTCTCAATTTAACATTCTAGAATCTTGACTAGACTCTGTTAACCTTCTTTCTAGCTCAGCCTCATTTACTAAATGATAAGTACAATAAAGCTAAATCCTGTCTGTCCTTGGTGGTGGTGATGGTTTAGCTGCCAAGTCATGTCTGACTCTTGGGACCCTATGGACTGTAGCCTGCCAGGCTCTGCTGTCCGTGGGATTTCCCAGGCAAGAATACTGGAGTGGGTTCCATTTTCTTCTCCAGGGCATCTTCCCAACCCAGGGATCTAACCTGCGCTTCTGTGGCTCTTTGCATTGACAGGTGGTTTCTTTATCACTGAGCTGCCTGGGAAGCCAGAAAAAGAGTGTAGATTTGTGTAAGCACCTCCGTAATACATCTTACAGCTCCGTTACCTCTAAAAGTTTCTTGTGCTGTTCATTTATAGACTCCCGCCCTAACATCAGTTTCTAGCACACTGATTATACAGTAAATAGATTTTTTAAACTGGCTTCATTCACTCAGCATAAAGCATTTGGGAATTCATCCCAAGTTGTTTGGTATAGCATCACTTACTTTTTTTTCCTAAGTAGCATTCCATTGCATGGATGTACTACACTGCTGCTGCTGCCAAGTCGTTTCAGTCGTGTCCGACTCTGTGCGACCCCACAGACGGCAGCCCACCAGGCTCCCCCATCCCTGGGATTCTCCAGGCAAGAACACTGGAGTGGGTTGCCATTTCCTTCTCCAATGCATGAAAGTGAAAAGTGAAAGTGAAGTCGCTCAGTCGTGTCTGACTCTTAGCGACCCCATGGACTGCAGCCTCCCAGGCTTCTCCATCCATGGGATTTTCCAGGCAAGGGTACTGGAGTGGGGTGCCATTGCCTTCTCCAGTACTACACAGTTTGTTTATTCATTCATCTACTGAAGGATATTTTGGTTGTTTCCTTTTTTTTTTTTTTTGGTTGTTTCCATTTTTTAACTGGTCATAAATACTGTCACTAGAAACATTGTGTAGATTTTTGAGTGAACATCAGTTTTATTTCTCTGGAGGAAGTAACTGGGAACTGGACTGCTGGGTTGTATGGTAAGTGTATTTAACTTTTAATGAAATTACCAAATAGTTTTCAATGGTAGATGTACTATTTGCATCCCACAAGAAGGGTTCTTTTTTATTTGTGTTTTTTTTGGTGTTAATAGTAACTAAGATATTTTTCCCAGTTGACATATACAAGATTTTTTGTTTATGTTTAAATTAGTGTAAAGCATATAAATACTTCTCATACATAGGACAACCGTTTTGTTTTTTAAAAAATTTTATAGGATTATAGTTGATTTGCAGTCTTGTGTCGGAGAAGGCAATGGCAACCCACTCCAGTACTCTTGCCTGAAAAATCTCATGGATGCAGGGGACTGGTGGGCTGCAGTCCATGGGGTCGCGAAGAGTTGGACAAGACTGAGCAACTTTCACTTTTCACTTTCATGCATTGGAGAAGGAAATGGCAACTCACTCCAGTGTTCTTGCCTAGAGAATCCCAGGGACGGGGGAGCCTGGTGGGCTGCCGTCTGTGGGGTCGCAGAGTCGGACACGACTGAAGCGACTTAGCAGCAGCAGCAGGAGAGTTCTAGTTGCTCTGCATCCTTGCTTCCACTTGGTATTGTCCTTGATTTTAGCTTTTCTAGTATGTGTGAATTGATGTCTCATGGTGGTTTCAATTTGCATTTCTCTGACAGATGATAATGTTGAACTACTTTTCATGTGCTTAGCTGCCATGTTGTCAAGGTGATGTGACTGACATGGGTTCTTACCGTCTTTACCGTCTAAAATGTAACCAGTTAGCCTGCCAGTTTCATAGATGCTGGCAAAAGTCGTGAGACTGGAGTCGAAGACAAAGAAGTTCATTATTCACAGGACATAAATAAAATAAGCTTCATCTCACGTGGGCTACCTTTGGTCCCAAGCCCAATGAGGCTGGTGTCACAGCTGAGGAACCTAAGCTTAAGGAATTCAAATTCTTTACAATGGGCAGCAAACAAAGCCACCTGACTTTTGACCTGGAAAGTAATATTCTATTTTACTTGACAGTAAACAAACTTGTCTTCTGCTCTGAAGGGAAGCAGTGATTGCTTCCTTCTGAGAATGTTAGATATGCAAACCTTCTTGAAGAGATAGTCTTAATTACAAAGGCCCCTTGTACAGAAATGTGAGAAACCATGGAGAATCATCTCCTTTGTGTTTATCTTCTTTGGATAAGTCTCTTCAAGTCTTTGCCCATTAAAAAAAAATCAGATGGTTTTCCTTTCTGTTCAGTTTCGAGAGTTATACATATCCTGGGTGCAAGTCCTTTGTCAGATATATGATTGGCCAGTATTTTCTTCCAGTCTGTATTTTCATTTTTCTCATTTGTATTTTCATTTTTTCATTTTCTGTCATTTGCAGAGTAAAAGTTTTTAGTTTTGCTGACAAGTTCAGGCTGCTGGTTCCAACCCTGCTTCTGTGAGCTGTGGTTCCCGTGTCAGTTCATTTTTCAGAGGCTCCCCAGTGCTGTTTCACCCTGTTTCCTGGTGCGTGCCAGTCTGAAGGCTGTGCGGCGGTCTCTGTTAGTGTGAGTTTTGGTCTTTGGTCCTGAATAGCATCAGACCTATGCGTGCATGGGCTAGGGTGTTCACAGCTTGCTTTCTTGAATTCTCAGTGATTCCTCCTGTGTTTTTTAAGTTCCCTCGGGGCTTGTCTTATCTCTTCTGGGTGGAAAGCTGTGGAAGTAGTTGCCCAGTTCTATCTTGTACTCCCATCACTGTCTAGGAGACTCGAGAGAGGGAAAAATGAGTAGATCTCCTTGCTCAGAGGGTAGCTCCCACAGTCTCGCATTCCAGTCGCTTCTGTGGACATTGTATAATTGCCAGTGGCTCAAGAGAAGGGGGAAAGACAAGAAAATGGAGGGCTTTTCATATTTCCTCTCAGTGTTAGGAGTTCCTATTCTCATTCTTTGAGCCAGAACTGAAGGAGCTCTCTCTGTGCCCTGGCGTTCATTTCTGGGTTGACTTGGTGGTACTGGAGGGGAGGAAGGGTAACCTGAGGGGGTTCAGTGATGCAGTGACTTCTGGTCTTCTTCCTTAATGCTCCTCCTCCCTTCTGCCTTTGAGAGTCCTCAGAAGCAATGCCTAGTGCCTGCCTCCTTAGTTGTGCACAGGCATCACAGGTGCGGTGGTTTCTCTTGTTGGAAAGCTTGGGCTGTAGGGTGCACGGGCTTCAGTAGTTGTAGTAGTTGGGCTTAGCTGTCCCCCCACATGTGGGATCTTCCTGGACCAGGGATCGAACCCATGTCCTCTGCATTGGCAGGCAGATTCTTTATCACTGTGCTATGAGGTAAGCCCCATCTTAACCATTTTCAAAGTGTATAATACAGAAGTGTTAACTCTGAGTACCTTGTGCAACAGATCTCTAGAACCTTCTTGTCTGGCAAAACTGAAAGTCTCTTCCATTGAACAGCAACTCCTCTTTGCCTCCCTCCCCCTACCCCCTGGCAACAATAATTCTACTTTCTGGTTCTAAGAGTTTGACTTACTTAGATACCTCATGTAGGTGGAATCATGTCTTTGATTTGTCTTTTTGTGATTGATTAATTCTACTTGACATAATGTCCTCAAACTTCATCCATGTTGTAGCATATGATAGAATTTCTTTCCTTTTGGAGGCTGAATAATATTCCATTGTGTATGCCATATTTTCTTCATCCATTCATCCTGTGTTTATCCATTCATCCTTGGATGGATATTTAGATTGCTTCTAGCTCTTGGCTACTGTGAATAATGCTCAGTGAGCATGAGCATGCAGATATCTCTTCAAGATCCTGTTTTCAGTTCTTTGGGGACTATACCCAGAAGTGAGATTGCAGGATCATATGATAATTTTGTTTCTAATTTTTTGAGGACTCTCCATACTGTTTTCCACAGTGACTGTGCCGTTTTACTTTCCCACCAACTGTACACAAGGGTTCCGATTTCCTCACATCCTTGTCAGCACTTGTTGTTTTTGTTCTTTTTGATGATAGCCATTCTGACAGGCCTGTGGTGATACGTCATTGTGGTTTGGGTTTGCATTTACCTAATAGTTAGTGATGTTAAACACCCTTTCACATGTGAGTTGGCTGTTTGTATTCTTCATGGCTCAGATGGCCAAGAATCTGCCTGCAATGCAGGAGACCCGGGTTCAATCCCTGGGTCAGGAAGATCCCCCAGAGAAGGAAATGGCCGCCCACTCCAGTATTCTTGGCTGGAGAATTCTATGCACAGAGGAGCCTGGTGGGCTACAGTCCCTGGGGCCACAAAGAGTTAGCCATGACTGAGCCACTAACACACATATCTTCTTTGGGGACTTGTCTGTTCACGGCCTTTGCTGATTTTTAATTGGATTTTTTTTGTTGCTGTTGAGTTTTAGTTCTTTACATATTCTGAATATTAAGCTCTTATCAGATAAATGGTTTGCAAATATTTTATCCCATTCCATAGGTTGCCTTTTCACTCTGTTGCTTCCTTTTCTGTGCAGAAGTTTTTAAGTTTGATATAGTCCCATTTGTCTGTTTTTGCTCTTGTTATGTTTTTGGTGTTATATTCCAAGAAATTGTCACCAAATCCAATGTTGTGAAGTTTTCCCCCTATATTTTGTTCTAGGAGCTTTATAGTTTCATGTCTTATGTTTAGGTATTTAATACAATCAGTCTTTTCTTAAAGTATGCTTTATTATTGGGCAGGAATAAGAAGTTTGTTCTTTAGTATGACAGGAATTTGTCATATTGAAACCTTCTTTTCCCCACTTCCTCCCCTTCTTTCTCTTACAGCCTGAAGTTGATAAACTCATTCATTTTTTTCTTATTTGCTTTGCTGTGAGCAGAATGATAGTGAATTCATTTTCAACAACACTTTCTTGTTTGCTCTTTGATTAGCAGGAGGAAGATGAGCCTTAAGTCTGAACGCCGAGGAATTCATGTGGATCAATCGGAGCTCCTATGCAAGAAAGGATGTGGTTACTACGGCAACCCTGCTTGGCAGGGTTTCTGCTCCAAGTGCTGGAGAGAGGAGTATCACAAAGCCAGGCAGAAGCAGATTCAGGAGGATTGGGAACTGGCAGAGCGGTAAAAGGACTTAACTTGGGGTGTTTAGACAATGATGTAACTGGATACACAGCTTGGCAGAATACATTTTTCTCTTCTGTTTTGAGCTATCAGCAAGTCAGCTTAATTTTAAGAGAAATGGATATTTTCTTTTGTTCACCACTTAATGAATAGCTTTCAGTGATTTCTTCACTTTGTCTTAATTTTTAATCGTTTTGTGTTTGGGATGAGTTAAGTCTTGGTTCTCTAACATAGACAATAAGCTCCTTTGAATGAAGATAAGCATACTTTATGGTGAAGATTAAATGAGGTTATAGATCTGAGTGCTCAGGGCTTGGCTTATGACTTTCATCAAGCATTATTTTCCTCATTCTTTTAATATACCCAGCATGACGTCTGGCACAGTGATAAGCACACAATAGTAGAAACCTGTTGATTTGTATCCATGATCCTTAAAGTACAGAAATTTAACTTTTCCTTGAAAAATGGCATTTGTTAGTATTATCCAGGAAAATGACTATGATAAAAATTAAAACATAGACTGTCGAGTGAGCATAGGTGCTAATAAAATGCCATGAATAACACCGCTGGACCGCCAGGTTTTGTAGATTTAGATTGTTCCCAGGTGATGCTGACGCTGCTATCTGGGGAATCACACTTTGAGAATCATAGTTCTATGGATAACTTTTGAGATTTATTATGAATACCTCAAATTCAGCTGGCCCAAGGCTAGATTTCTTGCTTTTATTTACTCTAATCCCCACTCCCAGCAGTTTCTCCTATCCTCTTCTTGTATCTAGTTAATGACATCACTCTTTATTCAGTTGATTAAAAGACATCAGTCACTCTAATTTTCTCCTTCCCCTCCCACACGCTGGTTGCAACTAATTGAGCATGTTCTGCTTATTTCAGCTCAGAGAGGCCTTTTGAATTCCATCCTCTCCTGTTTCCAGGTTCTTATTTCTCTCTCTTAAATCTGTGTACTCTGTTCTTAATTACTGTCTCTGTCCTTAGTCTGTCTGCCCCTCCAGGTGTCACACAGCTACCTGCATTATGTTTAAAGCACAGATCAGATGATGGTATTGGATTATAGTCTTTCTTGATTCCCCTCCACATGATGAAGTCCAGGATTATAGCAGGCTTGGCAGTCAAGGTTTCTTACCACCTGCCACCTACCTGTACATCCAACATCAAAGTCCATCACATCGTCAGTGATCTGACTACATTGAATGAACTTGGTCCTCAACACAAGTGACATCCTTCTCATTTGTAGTAGTACCTTCTTTCTGGAATGCTCTTTCACTTGGCGGAATCCTCTTGATCTTTCTAAGACTGGCCTGAATACCACCATTATAAAAACTTTCTTGGGACTTCCCTGGTGGTCCAGTGGTTAATAATCTGTCTGCCAACGCAGGGGATGAGGGTTCAGTCCCTCATCTGGGAAGACTGCACATGCAGTGGGGCATCTAACCCTGTGTACCCTGGCTGTTGAAGCTTATGCCCTGGAGCACATGCTCTGCAAAAAGAGAAACCACCACAGTGAAAAGCCTATAACCACAACTAGAGAGTAGCCCCTGCTTGATGCAGCTAAAGAAAGCCTGCACATAGTAACAAAGACCTGGCACAGCCAAAAAGAAAAAATTTAAAACAAAAAACCTTGGGCTCTTTCAGCAGATTTAGGTTTTTCCCCCTGTATTCTCATAGCACTAGGGTTCTGCTGTCTACTCTAGGCGCTGTCACGTTATGTGGTCGTTATTAACTTAGCTCTTTCTTTCTTCCACCCTTGAGGTTGTCAGGGAAGAGGACTAGACTGTATTTCTTTTGTGTAATCCTCGTGCAATTGCTGGATGAACTTGATCCACAGAGAAAGTCCCTTTTGAAGTTTGTGGTGGCACATAGGATAGTTTGCTATCAGAGACCTCAGACCTCTTTGGTATTTTACCTCTAATTCTGAACGTTTAGCTCCCCAATTCATCAAGTTATACCTGTAGATGCAAGGAAAACTTGGAGAATATCAGGGTTACTCTTGATCTCTCCTTGAATTACAGACTGCAGCGGGAGGAAGAAGAGGCCTTTGCCAGCAGTCAGAGCAGTCAAGGGGCCCAGTCCCTCACATTTTCCAAGTTTGAAGAGAAGAAAACCAATGAGAAGACCCGCAAAGTTACCACAGTGAAGAAATTCTTCAGTGCTTCATCCAGGGTTGGAGCGAAGAAGGGTAATTTTTCTGATTCTCTTTTTCCTTTTGTGCCCAATGAGACACAGAATGTATGTGGGCTCAGCTTTGTAATTCCTGTAAGCATTCAGAGATATCATCGCAGACTTGAGATGTTGGGTTGGAGGTGCAGATGACAAATGAAATCTCATCGGTTGGAGGACATTGTGTTTAAGAAAACTTATTTTTACTTTATCAGAGGAATAAAGATAGTTGAAACATATAGTTTTGTTTATAAAATTTATACCCATCGTATCTGCTTGGATGTTTTATTTTTTGTGCCTTCAATATTTGAATATTGGTTTACTCTCCTTTGTTTAATATCCTCACTATCCATACCTTATCAGAAATTACTGTTTCAAGTTAGCTTAAAGTTGTCTAAAAGAGAAGTTTTCTGAAAGCTTGAGAGGCAGCTTGTGTCTAGATAGGAAATACTATTTAGAGAACATGTAGGAAAGGCTCACTTTTGTATGTGCTTAACCTTTTTCATCCTACTGCTTTAAATTCCTCATTATAACCAGCAGGAAAATTCTCGATAAAGTCACACTTGTTCTACCTGTGAGGTGATAAGCTAGTTGAAATGACCTAGCAGGAAGCAAGAAAGAATGTCTCTTGTTAGACCTTAGTCTCTCTACCTCTGTGTTGATAACCAACACTGATGCTGTCAGAGAGCTGTTCTCTTGGACACTTTCCTCCACCCCAGCCTGGGATAATTGTTGTTAGATTTTTGGTCTGCCTGCAGGAAGGGAAATAATAGTATCACAGCTAAAGATCTTTGCTGATCTTTTGGATTTAATGACTGTTGTTTTTTGTTTATTAGAAGGAATGATAGCTTATCCAAAAATACAGCACTTCTCTTTAATAAAGGCAAACCTTTAAACCATCTTTTCATTCACATGATCCATTTGGAATTGTTCTTGCTTGGCCCTCTGTCAGCAGTTTTCTCTACAGCAGTAAGAAGGGGAATAATCAATACTTGTTACAGATTAGATGTGTTTGATAAGAATGTATTTGGTTCATGATTTATTTATGAGGAGGTAGTGTAGTAGGGTAATTTAAAGTGTATACTTTGGAGTCACCCTGGTTTGAGCCTCAGCTTTGCAGTTTGCTACCTGTGTGACCATAAGCAGGCTGATCTCTTTAAGCCCTGTCTATTCTGAGGGATAATAATACCTGTCATTGGCATGTCTTGAGGAGTAAATGAGCTGATGTATGTTCAGAGTTTTAGCGCAGTACCTGACACTCATAGTAAGTCTCCAATACATGTTAGCTATTTTAAAGTGCATGTTGTTTTTTGATAGAAAAAAACCTGCTGGTAAGGAACTCGGAGGTATTGATCAAAGCTATTCATTCCTGTTTAGTTTGCATTCTGTTTCCTGTTTTGGAGAAGTCTGATTAACCTTATGCATTTATAGATGTCTGGTGAAACGATATATGACAACAGGTGAAATAGTAAAGAATTATAAAATCATCAGCTCTGTCACATTTTACAGATGACAGTATGAAAGCCCATAAGGTGAACTGATTTACCCAAGGTCATATAATGAGTTGCTGTATTAGAGCTCAGGTCTCCTAAGTCCTAGTTAAGCTTTTTCCCCTTATATCCCTTGACCTCAAATATGTATGTGTTCCCCCAAAACTATATCTGTGTCTGTATCTATGTAGATAGACAAGTGCATAATAGTCACACATATTTATGACTATACTTGGCACTTTTAAAAATCACGTCCTAGGAGCTTCTATACAGTATACATTGTATTATGGAAGGAAGATTTGTACTTTAAAAGAAAAATTTCAGGTGATTTTTAATTTTAAAAACTTTCATGTGGAATAGTTCGTAATTTTTAAAATTTCTTTAGAATGATAGTTTTTTTTTTTTTATCTTTAGCTGTCTTATGTCTGTAGAAAGCATGTGATGAGAAAGACTTCAGAGTGTTGGGAAAAAAATTGATGTGTGTGTATTAGAAAAGAAGATGCTGTTGGATCTTTGTTTCACAGATTGCTTATGTAACTCTGCCAAATGAACTCTACATTTCAGGGTGATTATTTTTTTGGCCTTTGCATGTGGATGAAGTTAGCCTATACTAAATGCAGTTTTCATTTATTGAGTCTCAACTACAATAGGCCTTTTATGTTCTTTGTTCTTTATTTTACTTTGTTAATACAAGATGTCCTTGCTCTTGATATGTTACTTGCTTCTATTGGTGGTACAAAAGAAAGCCCTTAAGCTAGGGCAAGTTGGTGGTACATAGAACACAAATAACCTTCTAAGGGATTTGAAAAATATTTTAACTTCCTGTTAGAGTTGGCTGTGTCTTCAGAGATTAATGGGACAGTTTGACTGTAAAGACTCAGAGAATTTACTTTCAGTTTTTTAATCTCCAAAGCAGGGTTGAGTGAGCTGTAGTTTAGAGTAAATCACAGTGGGTCAGCCAAGTTGAAATACTTGCTCATACATTCTAAAGTGCTCTTTTTCTTTAGAGGTCAAATAAATGTCACCCTGAGTAGAATCTTGTGTTCATCTTGTACAAATAATCTAAAAGTTATGCTCTAAGGAGGGATTAAGGAAGGCTGTCCTTTTTTTTTTTTTTAGAATTAAAATGCCAATCTTTCTACTTAGACCTTAGATTCTAAATACTACCCTACACTGAAGTGAATTCGGGTTCCTTGGAGAATTGACTGATTCTGGAACTGGAGCTGGGAAAGGAGGGCCCCTTAGAAATGTTGGGGACATGTCAAACACCCAGAGGTCAGCTTGAATGGGTTCCCACTGACCAAATTTGGGTATCAAAACAAAGATATAAATGGACTGCAGATGAATAAAACAATAATCTATTAGTCCATCCAACTAATAAAATAGATAAATGAAGAAGGGAAGAAAACTCTTGCTTACCATAGAATGTTGACTAACAAATATAGAAGTGATGGAGATAAAAAATCACCATTTTATAATTATCCTGGTAGGAACTGGTTCAGACAGGTTTGACCAGTAGATGCTGAATCTAGGGTGAGAGGAGTGAGTTTCCTGAGGAACAAGTTGTGAACCATGATTCAGGTTAACTCCCACAGCTTATTTACTGATTACAAATAAAGAAATGATAGCTATATTACAACATGGGAAATGGACCTTCTGTGCCTCTGGATATGATAATTTGAGAAGAACACAATATCATTATGTAATATTTAAGCTGAAAATTTATAACCTGACATCTAGTTATGAGGCAACAGTAGAGAAACACAGGTTGAGGTACATTCAGTAAAAATAACTGGCTCGTATTCTTCAAAATTGTCAGTGTTAAGAAAAACAAAGACACATTTCCAGGTTAGAGGAGACTGTATGAGCACTAAATAAATGTGTGACCCTCAGTTTGATCCTTTGTTTTAAAAAAAATGCTTATTTTTCAGTAACTATAGTTAGCAACAGAATATCCTTGTTGCTAAGAAATACTCAAACTAAGGGATAAAGAGCATGATACATACCATCTACTCTGAAAAAATTTAGAAAAAATTGCACACAAGACATGGAGCAAAATGTTAAAATTTTGTGACTCTAGATAATGGGTAGAAAGGGATTCTTTGGGAGAATTCCATGGACAGAGGATTCTGGTGAGCTGTGATCCATAGAGTCACAAAGAGTCAGACACAACTGAAGTGACTTAGCATGCATGCACATACTAATTCATAACTGGTGAATGTAGTTCGTCTTTTTTTTTCTTTTAAGTTTTTTTAAAGTAGTTTTAGGTTCACATAAAATTGAAAGGATGATGCAGAGATTTCCCATATGTGTTATGCCTTCACACATGCACAGTCTCCTCCAGCGTCAGCATCCCCCACCAGAGTGGGCCACTTGTGTTACAGTTGCTGAACCTACATTGACACATGATTTTCAGAAGTATGTAGTTTATATAAGGATTCATTCTTGGCATTGTACATTCGGTTGATTTGGACAAATGTATAATGATATGTATTTACCATTATAGTATCATACAGAGTATCTTTACTTTCATTAGCATTTTGAAAGAGTATTTTTTAAAAATCAAAATCGTCTGTCCTTGGAAAATAGTATTTGTTGAAGGGAGAGAGTGTGCACAAGTAAGGCAATAAAAGAGATGGCTAGAGTTTCCCTGTCCTTGGCTGGCTTACAGATCCACAGAGTCTCAGGGCATGCTATCCCCTGGAAAGAGTCCTCAGTCCTCTGACATGCTGAGGCAGATACTGCATAGTAAGGAGCTCAGGCTACAGAGTTAAGGCACAGAGTCCTGGGTTCAGATTCCAGCTTGTGCCACTTAAATAGCTGCAGCATCATTCAAGTTAAATAATGTTCTCAAGCCTTAGCTTATAGAGTTGTGAGGATTACACAACAAAGTGTCGGAAAAGTACTTAGCACATAATAAACATTTGCTGTATGTAAACTATTAACCACTGTTAGTTTGTCAGAGTGCATGTGTATTCTGTTTTTGTTGGGTGGAGTGTTCTATAAATATCAGTTAATTCAAGTTGTCTGATAGCATTGTTCAGGTATTCTGTCCTTATTGACTTTTTTGTATTACCTATAATATTGATTACCAAGAGAGGAGCATCGAACTCTCCGATTAAAATTATGGATTTTTAAATTTCTTCTCTTTAGTTTATGTTTCATGTGTTTTAAAGCTGTGTTACTAGGTGCATGGGCTTCCCTACTGGCTCAGGGGTAAAGAATCTGCCTGCAGTGCAGAGACAGGGGTTTGATCCCTGAGTTGGGAAGATCCCCTGGAGAAGGAAATGGCAACCCACTCCAGTATACTTGCCTGGGAAATCCCAGGGACAGAGGAACCTGGTGGGGTACAGTTTGTGGGGTTGTAAAAGAGTCAGACACGACTTAGCAATTAAACAAACAAGGAGAATCCAAATATTTAAACATAAAATAACTTAAATTCAAGTTTAACTTTGATTTAGCATAATTTAAATAATCTAAGGTTAGATACTTAAAGTAATTCCATGCATGGATCTTCTGTGTAATGAAACTTACTATGTTTAATTTTCCCAGCAGAAATTCAGGAAGCAAAAGCTCCCAGTCCTTCCATAAACCGGCAAACCAGCATTGAAACGGATAGAGTGTCTAAAGAGTTCATAGAATTTCTCAAGACCTTCCACAAGACAGGCCAAGAAATCTATAAGCAGACCAAGCTGTTTTTGGAAGCAATGCATTACAAAAGGGTAGGTTGAGAACCACCTAGAAACGTAGAGTTTTGGTTTTAGGAAAGGTCTTAGAGATAATCTAGTGAAAGTTTGTTATTTTCCAACTGAGAAAATAAAGATCCAGAAATGTTGTCACTTACCTGAGAAATGTCACTGAACCAAGTTAAACATGACTCTAAGGCTAATACTTTTCCACTGCAACTCAATGGTATTTGGATCATCTTCATGTGGAAAGTCTGGCATCAAAGCCACTTATACTGTGTCCTTTAGTAATAAGCCTTCCTAACTTGTCACCTTATAAATAAGTAAGCTGCCAAGAGGGTCATAGTAGACCTTGAACTCTTAAGTAATAATCATTAGACCAAGAATAATCATTTAGGATTTTTTTTTTTTTTTTGGTTTGGTTTGGTTTTGTATTTTGATTTTTAATTTTCCTGTCCTTGCTCGGGTAGAGAAGCGAAAGCTAAAATTTAGACATTGAAAAGGACCTTAGCAACTTCTGTCCATTTATGGTACAGGTAGGGAAGTTGAGAGCCAGAGAGGATGAGTGACTTATCCAAGGTCACTTGGATAACAGCTTGTATCCTCTCCATGTGTGTCTTTACCCTCTAATTTCTAACCCATAGTTTCAACAGTGAACCACTCTTGCCCACACCTTTTTCCTCTTCATTCCTATCTTCTCCAGTCCTAGAGTATGCCAGTGATGAGCAACCTTTTTTCCACATACAGGTCAAGTCTAGAAAAATTAAGTATTTTCAGAATTGCATTAAAATTCTTTTCATTTTATCTTATCAGGAAATACTTTATATCTACACTGAGAGTTTTTAAAAATACTTCCTCATCCCCAAAATGTACCTCTTTAGGCTAAAATTTCATTCAGCACCTGCATAATTCCCACACACTGAAGTATTGCAAAGTAATGATTAAAGAGATTTTTTTTTTAAACTAGCTGCTATACTGCTTGAAAAGCCTGATTCACTTTACTCATCTGTGAATACTTTTGATCTTTTCCTAAACCTTGTTGGAAAACTCAGGTAACCAATGGCTAAATGTACAGTTGCATCAATGAACTCTAATTCAGGAGTCTGTTCATTGATTTTTAAGACTGTATGTTTAGTAATAACAGGTACTTGCAGAAGCCACTGGTAGGGCACTACTGGACCCCTGAGTGTCATGAATAATATTTTATGTGCTCAAACTCTGGTGCCCTCAGTGTTTTAAATGAATGTACATCTTTGGGAATTCTGCAGAATTTGGCTACCTGGTGCACCTACTGCGCTGTCCCTTCTGTCTCAGAATGTGAGTTACCGGCACACTTAACCCTTACACATTTCATTCACTGAAGCAAAGGCAAAAGTTTAAACATTTCTCTTGCTGAAAAATTACATGGTAATGTTTATGAAAAGCACATTTGAGTAGTTTGTCATTAGTAACTATCTAGCTCCTAAAAGTGACTACTACTGGCTTTTCCTTAGAGTGATGAAGTGAACTCACGTACCTTGATAGTTCTTACCACCTTCATTTTGCCAGTAATTGAATTTGACAGAAATCAACTAGCTTCATGACCACAGGGTATATTCTCTTGTAAGGTGGATTATCTTAAAACGTGAGGACTGCATGCTTGGCGACATACTTTAAAACTTAAAATTAAACATGTATTTAGAAGGCGTAAAGCCCTAATATGTTTAGTTTCCTGGAAAAGAAAATTTTTGAAGGCAGCAGAGACTAGTGATACGAAAAATATGAACATTAAAAGTTAAGTTAAAACCTAAGTAGATCAAACAGTTAACTGTAGTACAAAATAAACTTAATCTAGAAAATAGGTCATGGAGATCTAGTTTCAAAAGATAAAATACACAAAACGTAATTAAGAAAATAGGCAAAGATTTTGAAAGCTAGGGGTGGAAAAAAGACTTCAGCCAGACAATTTTTTTATATTTGTAAGAAATAAAATGGCTTTACACAGACATTAAAGACTATCCAAGGGATAGTCTTAAAGAAGTAATTTACACTGCTAGACTGTGCTTTTTCTTAGAAAATTAGTAAAACCTTTTGGAATTTTGTAAAACCTAAAGGAATTTACCAGCACAAACGTGCTATTATGTCCCGTAGCTCCTTTGGGGAGAACTTTGAAGGATCTGAGATGTAATCTACTTGCAAGTTAAAAGCCTGCCATAGTTTCGTGGTCTTCCCTGGTGGCGCAGATGGTAAAGAATCCACCTGTAATGCAGGAGACCCATATTTGATCCCTGGGTTGAGAAGATCCCCTGGAGAAGGGAATGACTATCCTCTCCAGTATTCTTGCTTGCAGAATTTCGTGAACAGAAGAGCCTGGAGGGCTACAGTCACTGGGGCTGCAAAGAGTTGAACACGAATGAGCAACTAATGCTTTCACTTTCATAATTCCATGAATTCTGGCAGAAGACAAGCTTCCTGGGTCAGTAAAAAAAAAAAAAGAAGCCAGTTTATGACAGCATTAGCAGTGGCCAGAGTATCAGGTAATCCCTGTATAGGCAGTGAGTTAGGCTAAAGAAGAGGATCTTTTGTAGGGCGTGAGCCTGCCTGACTTTTGCTCCAGAAAGAAACCTTATTATATCAGACAGTGAACAGCCTACCCTTTCACTTGAGTGGGGCCCTACCCCTGTTTTCACGGCCTGTCTACTATACAGCTATCCTGGAAAAGGGTGCAGAACAAAGGCTGTCAGTGTCTCCTCACAAGATGCAGAAATAAGAGAGATAACATAGAACTGTTTCCCTGTGTCTTTACAGTAGTATAAAGAGTAGTAATAAATGGCCACTTGCATTCTTTTTTTAAAATTTTATTTATTTTTAATTGGAGGATAATTGCTCTATAATATTGTGTTGGTTTCTGCCTTATATCAGCATGAATCAGCCATAGGCATGTCCCCTTGCATTCTTTCTTTCTATGCCTGGCTCTGTTGTAGCCTCCAAGGACACAAAAGTAAATAGTACACTCTGGGAACTGACATTTTAGTACAGGAGATAGGCAATAAACTAATTTATAATATACAACTGTGGTAAGTCCTCTGAAGAATCTAAAGCAGAATAAGAAAATAGAGTGGCAGGTTAGTTCACATTGTAAAATACTGTGCTAAAGTGTAAATCTGTGCAGTAGAAATAGAAAATGGAGTTTTCTGAACTGTAACAAAATTACAACGATTGTGTAGGGCTGGGGGAGGAATTAGGTGATCTGTTGCCACCTATAAAACAGGCCATTTAGGCCTTTAAAAGGAGGCCATAGTTTCTAGTTAGGAGTGAGTACTGGTAATAGTCTTAAGAATGAAACGTGTTCTTACTGTTAAGATTTGATGCAAATGAAAGTTAGCCATGTTATATATTATAAATTAGTTTATTGTCTGTCTCTTCCTCTGAGCTACCTAAGGAGATAATCTATTGCAGAAAGTACTGAATTATTTGCATTCAGTCTTCCTGTTCAATCTGAATGCCCTCTGAGAATGTTATTATTTTTTATGTAACTGCCTGGTACAGTAGCTAGAATTCTATTAGCCATGTAATAAATGTTTTCAGAATGAATAGAAATATAATTTTCTGGAAATTGGGGGAAAATAATTTTACCGGAAAATCTGAGAAAAAACAGAATACCAATAGAGATAAATTTAGCAGCATGGTGAGATAAATCCACAAAATTCAGTTACAGTACAAGATGCCAGAGATAGAAAACAGAGNAAAAAAAAAAAAAGAAGCCAGTTTATGACAGCATTAGCAGTGGCCAGAGTATCAGGTAATCCCTGTATAGGCAGTGAGTTAGGCTAAAGAAGAGGATCTTTTGTAGGGCGTGAGCCTGCCTGACTTTTGCTCCAGAAAGAAACCTTATTATATCAGACAGTGAACAGCCTACCCTTTCACTTGAGTGGGGCCCTACCCCTGTTTTCACGGCCTGTCTACTATACAGCTATCCTGGAAAAGGGTGCAGAACAAAGGCTGTCAGTGTCTCCTCACAAGATGCAGAAATAAGAGAGATAACATAGAACTGTTTCCCTGTGTCTTTACAGTAGTATAAAGAGTAGTAATAAATGGCCACTTGCATTCTTTTTTTAAAATTTTATTTATTTTTAATTGGAGGATAATTGCTCTATAATATTGTGTTGGTTTCTGCCTTATATCAGCATGAATCAGCCATAGGCATGTCCCCTTGCATTCTTTCTTTCTATGCCTGGCTCTGTTGTAGCCTCCAAGGACACAAAAGTAAATAGTACACTCTGGGAACTGACATTTTAGTACAGGAGATAGGCAATAAACTAATTTATAATATACAACTGTGGTAAGTCCTCTGAAGAATCTAAAGCAGAATAAGAAAATAGAGTGGCAGGTTAGTTCACATTGTAAAATACTGTGCTAAAGTGTAAATCTGTGCAGTAGAAATAGAAAATGGAGTTTTCTGAACTGTAACAAAATTACAACGATTGTGTAGGGCTGGGGGAGGAATTAGGTGATCTGTTGCCACCTATAAAACAGGCCATTTAGGCCTTTAAAAGGAGGCCATAGTTTCTAGTTAGGAGTGAGTACTGGTAATAGTCTTAAGAATGAAACGTGTTCTTACTGTTAAGATTTGATGCAAATGAAAGTTAGCCATGTTATATATTATAAATTAGTTTATTGTCTGTCTCTTCCTCTGAGCTACCTAAGGAGATAATCTATTGCAGAAAGTACTGAATTATTTGCATTCAGTCTTCCTGTTCAATCTGAATGCCCTCTGAGAATGTTATTATTTTTTATGTAACTGCCTGGTACAGTAGCTAGAATTCTATTAGCCATGTAATAAATGTTTTCAGAATGAATAGAAATATAATTTTCTGGAAATTGGGGGAAAATAATTTTACCGGAAAATCTGAGAAAAAACAGAATACCAATAGAGATAAATTTAGCAGCATGGTGAGATAAATCCACAAAATTCAGTTACAGTACAAGATGCCAGAGATAGAAAACAGAGAGCCTAGCAGACTTTTTAAAAAGAGCAGTTTTTAAAGATAATAGCAATAAAAAGATAAAATATTAAATGATAACTTAATCTAATACAGAAAGAGGTTTATTCAAAGAATTAAAAGACTGTTTCTGGATTTTATCTTGGATTTAGCTGAGGAAGTACAGATATCTTGGATCTAACTGAGGAAAACAAAAAGATAAATTTACAAATACCTTTCAGGTCAGTATGAACACTTAAAATATTAAATTACAATGTTAACATTGTTTATTCTAGTAAAAGAAGGTAGCAGGAGTTTGGGAGGGGAAGTTTCTAAATATAGCAGACACTTCAGAATATACTAACATGAAAGTTAGCACAACTAGATATGATTTTCATATGTAGAGAGAAAGGAGAGAGAATGGTGAAATAAACCAGGGATTCCAGAAATAAATTCAGTTTCTCACGAGCAAATTATATGAGAATTAGAAAAACAGGGGAGAACAGGATTGCTTTTTACTAATTGCTGCTGAAGAAGACAGGGAAGTTTGTGTGCAGATTATTTAAGATCTGTGTTTGATATGAACCTTACATGCCCACCAAATTAAAGAGCTAAGAATGAAAAACATTAGAAGAAAGCAGATTAAGATACTTATTTCATCTACAGAGAAGAGCTAAAATTGGAACTGTTGAAAATTGTTCTTAGTCAGGAAAAAGGTTTAATGGTATTAAACTTTCAGGCAGTTAAGGAGTGCAACAGTTAAGGTATGACAGAGCGCTGTTGAGTGCTGTGAGGCCTGCAAGGTTATTCTGACCAAGGGAATGGAGGGGACATCTTCACAGAGGAGGCGAGATGGGGACTGAGCCTTGAATGAGACCCTGTGGGACTTCCTTGGGCAGCTTCTGGAGGACTGGAGAGGAGCAGAAGTAATCTGGACAGAGAATAATTTTACATTGTTAGAGAGGTGGGAAAGCTACATGCAGATTCTCAACAACAGGAAACCTAGCAGGGTACGTGGGGACCAGATCATGATCTAAGATGATCAGTTGAAAAGAGAAAGATCAAAAGTGGGAAAAGCAGCTGACCTCCAAGGGAGAGGTAATGAGAACCCAAACCAGGGAGGGTGGACGAGACATTGTGAAGGCAGGTGGGCAAGGTTTGCTCACTATCCCCCACCCCAGGGCATCTCTTCTAAATCAGGAAGGGCGTCAGGGACTGTGTGCTTCATCGGGGCTTTATGGACCCACGTCACAGGGCCATGCAGAGGTGGTCTGTGAGAAGCAGCCCTATGGAATTTGTCTTGCGCCATATCCATGCCCTCCTGTGATGACATCTTCATGAGAACCCTTGGAGAAATTCCTGATTTTGGAGTCAGAATTTCACCTAAGAAACTGCTTTTAGATTTGGACACTCAGTTGTGTGACTGTTTTCACCTTACTGATGATTGCTAGACAGCTTAGTTAGACAAATTTATGGGCTGACTTTTTTTGACTAACTTCTGTATCTTCAAGGAAGACATTTTACTGTTATCTTTCCAGCTCTACTTTCTGTTTCTCTCCATGTTTTGTCTTGTTTCGTCATTTTTCTAGGTTGCGCTGAGCTGGGTTTATCTTTCATATAGACTTCAAATATTCTTTGGAAGAAAGTGGGGAATAAATACTAATATATGTGTTGCACCTGTAAAATCAGTAAAACCCAAATAAAAATTACGATGCTCAGTGTTGGAGGGGGTGTGGAGAAATAAGCACACATACATGGCTAATGCCTGTTCTTGGAGTTTCTGAAGATTGTGTCTAGCAACAGATATTTAGAACTGTAAAGTTGTTCATGTTTTTTAAGCAGTTAATGCCACTTTTATAAAAGAATCACAAAGAAATAACACAAAATAAACTATCTTCACAGTTGTTTGTAGCTGCAATATATAATTAGTGAAAAAAGGATAAGAACCCATGGCACACAGTGGTAGAAGATAGTTAAATAAATTGGCTAATATAATGGAATATTATAAAGCCATCAAATGATTAAGTAGACTAGGTAAGTCAGAATGTACATATGCATGTAAATTATAAAAATATGCATTATACCCATGTAAGAATATGTGTATACAGCAGAAAAAAATGAGAAGTCATGGAATGTGGTAAAGAATATTAAAGGACAGGCTTTTCTTCCCTGCAGCAGTAATCGAATTCGTAAATACTTTTGGGATTAGTTCAAGGAGTAAGTTTTGTAAAATGTAGAGCTTTCTTCCTGATCTGTCTTTCAGTTACTTAGCAGCCTCTTTGTCCCTTTGTTTCAGGACTTAAGCATTGAGGAGCAGTCAGAGTGTACTCAGGATTTTTACCAGAATGTGGCTGAAAGAATGCAGACTCGCGGAAAAGGTAATCCTTCGTTAGCCGCCTTAGCCGCCTCCGAGGGACTGCTGGTGTTTGCACAGGCCTCCTGCTGAGTCTCTTGGTAGTTTCTCTCTTTCTCAAAAGTCTTTGTTGGTTTGCCTGCTCTGTTCTGTAGCTTACTCCACTAACATTCAGGTAGTTGGTTTTATACTTAGCAATATCTTTGAATACCACCACATATGTGATTGCAAGATAATCAGGCAATTGGATAATTTCTTGAGCAATATTTAATAATTTCATTGGGAATAGGGACAGAGTCAGGTAAAACCCCTTGGGAGGCTTCTAAATAAAACCTGCAACTCGGAATTGCCATCTTGGTGAGAAATCTGCCCATTTGTTTACTTTAGAGTGACCTCTAAGGTCAAATAGTAGACCTCTGAAAAGTGAAACGGTGAGTCTTGCCAGCACATACCAGTCTTGGGAGTTTCAGGTGCTTTTCTAATGTAGCCCCATGCTAAGATCCTCATTAAGCAGGGTGTACACCTGTTAGGTCCTGCCAGACAGCTTCAGTTAGAAATAGGAATTCTGTAAAAGGCAGCTCCAAAAGTTGGGGTAATTTTTTAGAATATTTTTTAATACCTTATACTTTTGTTTGAGTGTTTTTAATGTATTTCTGGTAAATTAGTTTTCTGCTACATTGAAAGTACTATGAAAACATTACTCTTCATTCCAAATGTTCATCCTTCATTCAAATATCCTTTTGAATATTTCAGTGCCTCCAGAAAGAGTTGAGAAGATAATGGATCAGATTGAAAAGTACATAATGACTCGTCTCTATAAATATGTGTTCTGTCCAGAAACTACTGATGATGAGAAGAAAGATCTTGCTATTCAGAAGAGGATCAGGTAGTTGATTGTTCTGCTTTTCCTTATTGTATTTACTACCTCCTGTTGGAAGAACACATCCGAGAAAACAGGGCCCTTGAGTTTGAGACCTTGGGTGCAAGTAACGGCTGAGGTGTCTGCCATCCTTAGTGTATAAACTCCTTTGTGATGTCAGAAAGAAAAGGAATGTGGTAAATTGACAAGAGGAAAAGACTCAGGTCTCCATCTTGCTCATCTATTTGAATCCAAGCAGTTTTAGATGAGAACTGTGCCTGGTATTTGAGACTGTTCAGATCTACAAAATTTCCAAGGAACAAGAGGAAATTTCATTGTTTTCTCATTTCACTGCACTAACTATCTAGTCAGGCAGAAAGCTGTGAATATCCGTATAAAGGCAGTGTGTGTTGTCTTTCTTTGTTATTCCCAGGGGTGATTCAGCCATTACTGCTGCTGCATCTTTCCACTAGCCCTGGGTTGCTAACACTGTGCAAAGCACCCACTGTTCCATGGCCAGTAGAGCGAGTCCCAGTGCTGTGCATTCTAGTGGGAGAGGAGCACTGGGGAAAGAGGCCGTCGACATGTGGGAACAGGGCCAGGCCTGAGCCTGAAGAGGTGTTTCTGATCACAAGTGGGCTTCCCAGACAGCGGGGCTGGTAATCGGTAGCTCTGAACTTGATGATGTCTCATCGGAAGCGTGGAATTGATCTTGGGAAGATACGGGATGAAGCCAGAAGTAACTCGGTGGGCTTTAGACTGAGGTGCAGGGTGCGAGCATTAGCCAAGCACGTGGTGAGGGTTGGCAGCAGAATTTCACGAGTGGAATCACCACATGACCAGAAATCTCAGCGGTTCAGGTGGAAGCGACGCGTGCCTGATGAACTGTGACTCGGGCTCTGGAGCCTAAGAGGTGGGCAGTGAGGACAGAGGGCAGCAGGTTCTTCCCAGATCTTCATTCTGAAATATCCATTGCTTTTCCAGTGTAGTATAATTTCATTTCAACCGGAAAAATAGTCTTCTGCTTTCTTGTGATAAGTGCAAAAGAGAAGTCTCATCATAGGATTCCAGTTGCCTGGCACATCAGCTGAGCTGCTGGTTTGTGCAGGGGCTGGGATTGCCTGACAAGCCAGCGGTGCCCCATCTTTTTCTGTCACTGAGGAAATAACATGATAAATGATTACAGTCCATCCTTGGACCTTTTTTTTCACTGTCTCTCTCTTTCTCTCGGTAGAGCCCTGCACTGGGTCACACCTCAGATGCTTTGTGTCCCTGTTAATGAAGAAATTCCAGAAGTGTCTGATATGGTGGTAAAAGCAATTACAGGTCAGTGAAACTAAGAACTTTCGTATTTGGATGTTTTCCCCTTGAAGTTAGCATTTTGCTTTATAAATCTGTACTTATTTCAGTGAGCAAAAAGATAGTATTTCTAAAATACTTCTAAGATGCAGATTGCCAAAGCTATACTGGAATGTGGTAAAAAGTGATTTAAGAGTGTTAGGTTTCAGATCAGCAACTAAACCACTCTCCCCCTTCATTTTCCATGACTGTTTCTTATTTCTTGAGCGTTGAACTAAAGTCAACTAGGTAAATTTCTTAAAACTCAACTGCATTTATGTATCAAAATAATTTTGAGAGATGAAATTGGTGAGGCATGGTTATCCCCAAGCTAGAATTATGTATTAAAATGATGCTTCTGGTTGGTTGTTAATCAGAGATGTGCTTTAAATTTCTTTTCTGGTTAGTTGGAGAGGTAAATGAAGTGCCCTAAGTCGATGTGGCTCCAACATTCTGGACAGGTCCAGTCACCTAATAAGGTTTCTGTTTCTTAATCAAAGAATAACCCAGCAGAAGTGCAACACAAAAGCTTTAAAACAAAGCTGGTGGAGAAGACATCCAACTTGCCCAACTTCTCCTTAATTAAGGAGAAGAGTTGGAAAGAGATTGCCAATTTAGAGATTTTTAATGAAATTCTACTGGGAAGGAAAGTGGGTCAGCTGATGTTGGCAGTGCTGGAGGTGGGCCATTAAGTAGTCTCCTTTGGTTATAAGAACCAGGGAGTCGAGTTACAGTAAGAAATGAGGGTTTGCTTAAGATACTATCAGGGTTGGAAAGGAGGTGAGGCTGTTACAGAAACTTAGCTTCAAGGCCCCTTCAGGGACTGAATTGTCTTCTGGCTAACAGGATTCTTCCACTTTCTCAGGTGCTGCTTCTCTTTGTACTTTTTCACATTTCAGCTCTTGGTATAAGATGTATTATTTTCTATAACTCCCTGTGTAGAGTTTAATTGTCCTCACTAAATACTGTCCTCTTTGTTGCTCAGAGCTTTTCTGCTAAGCTCCTCATGGGTCCCATGAATGACTATTTTGGGTCAAGGCCCAACCCCAACCCCAACCCCTGCCTTTTGCTCAGGGGACATCCATAAGAGATTGAAAGTGAAGCCTGTGTACTTACGTTTTCCCCAAAGACTCTTACTAGTAAGTTCAAGATCAACTGGTTTACATTTAAAGTACTTCATAGGAATTTATGTTGGGGACTCTTTTCTAAAAAGCCACAGGACAGACCTTATAAAACCATAAACTACAGGTACCAAATCATTGTTTACTGAAAAATAAAAATAAGAAAGAAGATGTCAGTATATCAGCAGTTAACAGAATTTGAGCTGTGGGACTTTGCTCTCTTGGCATCTAAGATGAAGTTTGAAGAGATCTTTTGATAGTAAAAGTATAGCCACGAAATTTTAAAAGCCTTCTTACACTCTCATCTTAGCCCCCTCTTCTTGCCAATCCAAGAGCTGGCACATTCTGCCTCTGAGGACCAGAGTTGATATGATCACTTTCTTCCTATTCTATAAACTTGTCAGCCTTCAAAAGGACAGTCTCTAACAATAGTCTTAAATGTGGAGATAATCAATGAACTTTCTCCGAATCCATGTCTGCTTCTAATCAGGACTGTCCTTTTTGTTTATAAATACACTGCACTGAGGCCCGTGCCACTTGAGTTGGCATTCGTCATCTAGTGGGTAGAACTCCCGAGTGCTGCTGAACACCCTGCAGCAGAATCATCTGGCCAAAATGTCACTAGCACCCAGTTTGACTGATCTGGGAGTACCGCCTACTTTGCTTTCAAAACCACATTAAAGATAAGTCTGGACATCTGCTAAGATAGAGTCCCCCACCCTCAGCCCTGTCTTTCCTCCTGGCCCCTCGTGGCTCAGACAGTAAAGAATTGACCTGCAGTGCAGGAGACCCGGGTTCAATCCCTGGGTTGGGAAGATCCCCCTGGAGAAGGAAATAGCAATCCACTCCAGTATTCTTGCCTGGAGAATCCCATGGACAAGGGAGCTGGGCAGGCCACAGTCTATGGGGTCACAAAGAGTCGGGCATGACTGAGAGACTAACGCTTTAACTTTTTTCAAAAGCCTTGAACAGAAAACACAAAGCAGTATCTGAGGACTCTGAAAAGTAAGTCATAGCAGGCAGATTGGGAAGGGAAGTCATTACTGGAGGAACAGCTAACGCAGTCGTGAGTTTCCTGTGTTGTTTACTTTTCTTTCCACTCTCCTGATTTAGACTTCAGGGCAGCACAAATCATGGAAGTGCTCCTGGGGATGGGTGGTCTGAAAGCAAAAGAAACTTTTCTCAGACTCAAAGACCCTGGGAAGTGTGGGGTTCACTACCAGATGGAGAGTGTGGGAGAAGTCCCTTGGGTTTTGTTTTCCCCTTTATTTTCCTTTTTCTTCTCTTCTCTTTTTCTTTTTACACTGTTGGCCTTGCTCCTTGGCAGGGCAGCTACAAATGCTTCCAGATAGAAGATACATGCCTCAGAGATTCTGTGGGTTTGGTTCCCAATCACCGCAATAAAGTAAACACCGCCGTAAAGTGAGCCACACGGATGTTTTGGTTTCCCAGTGCTGATAAGTTATATTTACATGGTACTGTAGTTTCCTCAGTGTGCAGTAGCATTGTGTCTAAAGAGCAATATGCATACCTTATTTTAAAAAGGCTTTATTGCTAAAAATGCCAAAGCAGTTACCATGGTAACATTAAAGCTCTCAGATCATGGTAACAGATATAATGATAATGAAAAGGTTTGAAATATGCAGAAAATACCAATATGTGACACAGAGACACAGAGTAATTAATAAGCAAATGCTGTTGGAAAAATGGTGCTGAGAGATACTCAACATAGGTTGCCACAAACCTTCAATCTTTAAAAAAGCAAAACAAAACAAAAAACTGCAGTATCTGTGAAGTGCAATAAAATTTGTGCTTGTAATTCACTTTTAATTTATTTGAACAGTTAAGGAATAAAGATTAATGAGAACATGGTTAAATGTTTGAAATGGAGAATATAAACCAACAGTAAAAGGCAGAGGCTAAATAGGATGAAAATGGTTTTTAAAAAATATATATATAATATATATATGTGGACATTCCCCCAAATCTTTTTGGTAATAAGTTGTATTTAAATAGAAAAAGAAAAATAAATAGACTGAGACATAGTAACAGTAATTAAAACCCAGAATTAAAAATTTAAACAATAAAATAAAAATTATATAATTCATATAATAGACAGGTAAGTAGTGGGAGGGGGAGTATTAGTAAATTAAAATAAGGTCTCAGCACTGTGCAGTGATCCTGTCTCCCACACGTTGGTCTTCCATGGCTGGTGGTCCTATGCGAACTTCCCCGGTAGCTGACCCTGGGGATGAGAGCTGAGAGCAGGAAAACTCTGGCATGTACTACCAAACCGCCTAAATCTGAAACTTTGACTTCTGCTAATGACAAGAAATTGGTGTCAAATTAAACCACTTCAGCTCTTTTCTTTCACGGTGTTCTAGACTGTAGGGAGGTGTATCTGTCCAGAGGCCCCCACCTGCCCTCCTTTTGTGTGGTTCTGACAGTGCAGAGTTCAAACTTGATCATTCCTCATTGCCTCCTAGTCCTTGTGACAGAGAATGTGAACTTATAAGAGCCTGCTAGTTGGACTTATTGGTAGTGAAGGGCAGTGAAATAATTTTGCTTCTGAGAGAAATAAAGTATTGTTTATGAGATTAAATAATACCTATGCTCATCCCCTCTGCTACCCAGCAGGTTATAAGTGTCATAAAGCTGTTGTTAGATACTTGTTGCTAGTGGGAGATTTATATGCCACGAGGATTGGCCACTGTGGACCTCTGTGTGGTGGATTTCAGCCGCTTGCACTTTGATATCCAGTTCAGAGATGCCTTGTAAAATAGCCACATTTCTAAAAAGCTGTATGCAAATGAGGCCTTCTGAACTGAGATTTACAATGTATTTACGAGGAACAAAAACAGTGAAACGGCTCTGCTTATTTCTCTGGGGAGCTCATATGCATTTTACATCATGACTTAAAGAATGTGCTTTAGACTTAGATAGACTTGGCTTCAGATCCCTGCTATGAGCCTTTTTATTGTATAATCTTGGGCAGATCATTGACCTTCTCTGAACCTCAGCTCCCTTAATAGTGCACGTGCATACCCTGGGGATGGAGAGATTATGCTTGTAGAGCACGCAGTGTAGGGCCTGGCTGATGGGCACGTGTGCCCAAGTGTGAGCTACTGTCTACTGTTGTTGCAGGCTTTCTCATACGCTAAGTGAACTAGTGGAGAAGGGGTTAGCGAGGGCACCTTTGTAACTTAAGAGATGACATAAAATGATCCTGACGCCTCTTTGATATAACCGTCTACTCACTGGAAGCAGCATCTCTTCTCCTTTGTAGATATCATTGAGATGGATTCAAAGCGTGTGCCCCGGGATAAGTTGGCCTGCATCACCAAGTGCAGCAAGCACATCTTCAATGCCATCAAGATCACCAAGAACGAGCCGGCTTCAGCCGACGACTTCTTACCCACACTCATCTACATTGTCTTGAAGGGCAATCCCCCACGCCTTCAGTCCAACATCCAGTACATCACCCGCTTCTGCAACCCAAGCCGACTGATGACGGGCGAGGATGGCTACTATTTCACCAATCTGGTAAGGACTTGACTTGCTGGTGTTATGGAGAAGAACCCAGAGGTATTCATTTTAAGGATGTGACAGGGCTCTCACAGGCCTGTGACACGTTCGTGCTCTGGAGTGGAGGGGTCAACATAGCTGAGGATGTTTGCTTGGTATCACAGAGCACATGTGACCAGGCCAGGCACACATACCACCTCCCAGGACTTAGCCTACAGGACACACGACGGCCACGTTGAGTGTCTTTGGTGCTGGTGGCTGTTGCTCCCCAGAGTCCCAGCTGTAAGAGCCGCTCATTTACTTGGTTGTTTCAACCATGAATAAATGAGATCTTGGGCTGATTCCTTTATTAAAAGACTTAGTGTTTATTTTTTGTTTCATTTCTACAAATTCCCTCTTAAAACTGAATGCTGAGATGCTGATGCATAGAGGGTGTGCAGTGATTTTCAGCTCTTGTTTTTTTACAGTACTAATTAACACTAGGCAGGACAGTCGTGAGGTACGCACATCTAAGGCCTGAGGCCACATACTTCCTTTTATGGACCGCTGGGCTTCTCCTTGTTTGCTTTAGACTAGATTTGTTGTCTCGTTCATGAATTTGAGCCTCAAGACACCTTATATTCTGTTTCCTGTGCTGGAAGCTGTTCAGGGTAATAGGTAGGGAGGGGAGGCCAGGTTACATAAGGAAGCATTTCTGGTAAATTGTCTAAAAAGATGGATCCTTGAATCACCTGCACTCTGCAGCTCTTCCTGGCCCCCTGACCCACAGCCTTAACTGTGTGCACATCTTTTTTCTTCATCCTCTTCTTTCCAGACTCAGAGTCATGGCCCCAATGAAACTGCTGTGGCAAAAGTAAAAAATTGGCCAGTTGCCACTTGGCTTAGGAACTCTGCTCTTGAACTGCTTAGGAACTCAGCACCGGTGACTCCTTCCTTCTGGAACTTCTTGTGTGTCTCAGCGTCCACGATTCCACTCCATCTCCCTGGGCTCTTTGTGGGCCTGGTGTCCTCCTTGTCCCCTTGAATGTGTCACTCCCTGGGGGATCTGTCCTCCGTGCCTCTCTCTCCCTAGACCATCTCCTTTGGTCCTAGCACTGCTGATCACCTGTAGTGATGACCTGCAGGTCACCTGTTTTGACCTCACTCTGAGCTTCCCAGCTAATTTATTATGCTTCAGATTTAATCTGTTCAGAACTGAAGCTACTTTCCCATCGTATGTTTCTTTCTTTTCCATTATGTACTGTTTCCATTAGTGGCAGTACCTATGTATCTACTCGCCTAGGCCAGAAACGTCAGAATCATCTTAGAGGCCTCTTCTTTCCAGAAAATAGGCTGCACTGATTCCACACACATAGTGTAAGCCGGTGGATGAGGGTCAGACAGGCACGTTCTTGTCAGATGAGGCTGTTGAAATAGATTTGCTAAATATTCTTTAAGGAGATTCGCTTTTTTATGAATAATAAGGTAAGATCCTGTGAATGAGTTTCTCAAAAGAAATCCTGAGAGCTGTCTATTTTCTCCTGTGATGTTTTTCTCATGAAAATACTTTATTAAAAAAAAAAAGTATGAAAATGGTATGTGCTCCTTCTAGAAAAAATTAGTTAAGAGAGTATAACTAAGATGTCTGTGTCACTCAGCATTTCCCCCAGCATTTCTGTGCTAATAATTGCTACCATTTATTCATTGCTTACTACAGACCTGTGAGACATGTGCTACGTTGTTTAATTCTCACAATAAATCTGGGTGGTATTTCCCTCATTTTACAAATGTGGGAACCACAGAGGGCTTAGGTAACTTTTCTAGGGTCACACAACTCTGGGCTGTCAGTTGACAGAGGTGACATTTCACTCAGGTTGTCTGGTGTCAAAGTGCATTCTTTTAACTGTTTGACATTAAAGTATCTTGAGGACCAGTGGTCTGTGTACACACGAGTACCTGTGAACATGCTCAGTGGCAGGCCGTGTGCTGAGTGGGTCTGCAGAGCTGGGAAGGCCTCTGCAGGGAAGGGCCTCATGGGGCATGGCCCTGGAGCTCCAGGCCACACAGTGATTCCTCTGCCCCGCAGTGTGGCAGGGAAGCAGAGCACCTGTGACTTCAAGGAAACGCACAGGAAGCTCTGTGATAACCATTGTGGGATGAATACTAAAGGTGCCTCTTCAAATATTTCATTCTGTACAAGACCCTAGAACCTTCGAACCACCCAAGGAGAGGACTGAATTTCTGGCTCAATGAACTTGGCAGTTAGATTTAATTTTTTTTTAAGAAAGAAATGCATTATTGCAGATGGGAGTATAAAGGAAACAACATGAATGGTCATGGTAATTTTTGAAGCTGAAGTCCATGGAAGTTCATGAGATTATCTTGTCAAGTTTAGATTCTGTTTAAATTCTTTGCAATAAAAGGATTTTTTTACCTTCTCTTCGAATGTTTGTAGCTCTCCTATATAACTATAATAAATAACATTCTCTTCTTTTTATAGTGCTGTGCCGTGGCTTTCATTGAGAAATTAGATGCTCAGTCTTTGAATTTAAGTCAGGAAGATTTTGATCGATACATGTCTGGCCAGACTTCTCCCAGGAAGCAGGAATCTGAGAGTTGGTCTCCTGATGCTTGCTTAGGTGTGAAGCAGATGTATAAGAATTTGGACCTCCTGTCTCAGTTGAATGAACGACAGGAAAGGATTATGAATGAAGCCAAGAAACTTGAGAAAGACCTCATAGATTGGACGGATGGAATCGCAAAAGAGGTTCAGGACATTGTTGAGAAATACCCACTTGAAATTAGACCCCCAAATCAATCTGTAGCAGCTATTGACTCTGAAAATGTTGAAAATGATAAACTTCCTCCACCGTTGCAACCTCAGGTTTATGCAGGATGATGAAAACTTAACATAGATAGTATTTATTTGAGCCTGAATTGTAGCCAGCCCTTCCTACAGTCCACTGATTGGGGTCTAGAGTATAACTTAATTGCTTAGAAGTATCAGCATTTTTAAAGGTACAGTTTGTGGGGATTGTTTTGTCCGTTTTGTTTTCCTGTCAGAGGAGGCTTAGTAAATAATAAATTACTATTTATTGAGTCACTGGAATAGATTCATTTAAGGCTTGTATGAAAAGTTTGTCTATAAATCTATTTTTTCTCCATTGTTTTCCTATGTGCTTCCTCTGTGGCATTCACTGTGTTTTTGGATTTGGTTAAATAATTGCCTTTTAAAGGAGAAAACGAATGCTACAAAAAATGTATGTGGTACCGCTGTTCTACAGTTTGACATAATTTTATAATTGTAAAGATAGAAGATATATTGCTAAGTAAATATGTAAAATTGTAAATATGTAAAAAAAAAAAAAGGAATGGTGTCCGTTGTGCATGGCATTTCATGTGTTAATTCCGTTTCTTTTTTTTTTTTTGGTTTGAAATGAAGTATATTGAATATTTGCCTTTTAACACCATTTTATTTGGTTTGCCCCACTAAAATGAATGCAGAAATACTTAGACATACTCTCCCTAAAATGTTGGTCCAGCTTTAACAATGCGTTAGCCCTAACTTTGAGGTCCTGTTCAGTCAGAGAACGTGACACCATTGAATCATGTTTTCAGTCTTGTGAAGTTACTGTTCAGTACAGACTGGAGACTGAACCATGCTTCCAGCGCCTCTGACCTCCTTCCATTCAGCAAATGTTCCCTGAGCTCTTGGTCAGGGCGATTGCCCTGGGGCTGAGTCAGAAGCCAGGAAAGAACAGGTCTCTGCAGGCGAGAGCTGATGGAACATCTCTCTGAGCTTTAAAATACAGAGGCAAGGGAGAGGGGCGTCTCTGCTTCCATAGTGTACTTGTGACTTTATGGACAGTCCAGTCACATGTCACATAAGCCTCTTTCAGGGTTTCTCAATGTCAGTACTATTTGGAGCCTGAGGACATTTTTATTTGGACGCCACTTCATGTAGAGTATTTAGTGGTATCCCTGCCCTCTACACCCACTAGACACCAGTAGCAGTCCCCCAGTTGTGAAAAATCGTCTCCAGACATTGCCAAATGTCTCCCGGGGGGTTAGGGACTGCTGATCTGCTTTGTAAGCAAAGGCGTTTTCCTCCTGATGGCTAATATGATGTAACCAAAGAAAATGGCACCAAATGTACAGTGAAATGTGAACTCAGAGCTCATTCGGTAAAGCTCTCCAGCCCCTGGCAGCGTGGAGCCTTGTCTAATCCTGGTGGAGCCTTCCACAACTAAATACACCATCGTGACTCTCCTCCCAATCAGTGATGTCTACAGACTCTCGGAGTACCTGGGAAATTGTAATTCCCAGGGCACCATTTTTGCACGAGATCACATCACACAAGCAGAAAGATTCCTTTTGCGTTTCCAGTATCTTCCTCATAGTGTACCACAGATGTGTAGTGCAATAGTTTTGCAATAAAACTAGGGTGGGTATAAAACTTGTTACCCTTTACTTAAATTATCATCTAAAATGCCTCACATTGATACATCTGTTTTCCTAAAGCACTGAAGACATGAAGCAGTCAGCTGAGTCAGCTGATCGCCAAGCTCACTTGGAATATTACCATCAAGTGTCTGGAGAATGTGCTCATAGAAACCTGGGCCCAGATGGTCTTGTCTTCGTAGAGAGCTTTCCCTTTTTTTTCTTTTCTATGTACTTTCTAGGTGCTAATCCAGGTATACATACACACTCTTACTTCTCCTGGGAGTATACTGTTCTTTTAGTCATTGTACATTATGTTTATTAAATAAAATGTGCATATCAGCCTCCCAAAAAAACTGTCTTCTTTTGACTTCTTACCTGTGTGTAAATTGTTGGACTGTTTTTTTTTTAACATGTCTCATATTGGTTGATTTCTTATTTGGACTCTTGCCTTACAGTTTCTCTTTAAGTCAGCATCAATATCATAGCCAGGGTTTCTGTTTTCTCAACCAGAAAGTACTGGCATTTTATGTACTATAAATGTGATTGGAACTTTATCAATAAAGTTTCCTAATCCATTCCTCTTCCCAATAGGTCGATTTTTGGTTCTTCATCTTGGGAAAATAAACAGTATTAATATTCTCATGTTATAAAGGTTTCCCTTTTAAACCACAGCAGTCATTATCATACTTAAAAATGAAACACACATTTAATTAAAATCAGGAACAAGAAGGACTTCCCAGCTGGTGAGTCCTTTGCTCCCAAAGCAAGGGACCTGCATTCAATCCCTGGTCAGGGAACTAGATCCCGCATGCTGCAACTAAAGATCCTGCATGCCACAATGAAGACAGAAGATCCCACGTACTGTGCTGTGACTAAGATCTGGTGCAGCCAAATAAGTAAATGTTGTAAGAAAATATTTTTAAATACTTAAAAAGTTTTTGTAAGTACTGTGTAAAGTTGGTGAGACAGTAGATGTTAAATTTCTCACCAAAAAGAGAAAGTCATTATGTAAAGTGATGAATGTGTTAAGTATATTGTGGTAATCATTCCACAGGGGTTATGTTGTACGAAGTCAAAATGTTGTACAGCTTACACAATGAGATATCAATCAATATCACCATAAAGTCGGGCTTCCCAGTTGCTACAGTGGTATAGAATCCACCTATCAATGCAAGAAAAGTCCAGTTCAGTCCCTAGACTGAGAGGACCCCCTGGAGAAGGAAATGACCGCCCACTCCAGTATTTTTGTCTGGAGAATTCCATGGACAGAGGAGCCTGGCAGGCTGCAGAGAGTCAGATGAAAATGAGCACACACCATAAAGCTGGGAGAAAAACAAGAAAGACAAGTCAATACAAATATGAAAAAAAAAAGTACTTTTTCAAATAAAGAACTGTAAAACTTCAAACGTTTAAAAGTGCTACAAAGGACGTGAACAATTCACCATATAGACTTAAAAATGGACAGTGATTTATCTGGGAATTTTCTTTGTTTTCCCTGAAGTGTTCATGATTTCTTGTGACTAAGAAAGCCTCACAACATGTTAGATTTTCTTGGCATTTCACCTGCTTGCATAGTTTTGAATATGAAGAGATGTACTTTGAGAGATCAGAAACAGATCGATGGCATTCACCACTCTGCCAATTATATATAAAAGTTTGTTAAAAAGTGATCATAAGTTTTTTAAATGGACACCAGATGAAAAATACTCAACCTCATTAGTAACCAAAGAAATAGAAAATAATTCAACAATTTTTTGGGTCACATTGGCAAAGGTGAACATCTTATGGCAAATATAGCACTTGATGAGTGTATAGAGAAATGTGCCTCACTGATGAAAGCGCAAATTATGATTTCCAGATAGCAAATCAGGGCTGTGTGTCAAGAGCCTTTAAAAGCTTTTTACTTTAATGGCACAGTAACCCTGTTTCTATAATTAGCAATGCTAAGAAAATGTACTTGTGCTTAGTCGCTCACTCTTGTCCGACTCTGCAGCCCTGTGAACTGTAGCCGATCAGGCTCTTCTGTCCATGGGAGTTTTCAGGTGAGAATACTGGAGTGAGTTGTCATTTCCTCCTCCAGAGGATCTTCCCCACCCCTGGATTGAACCCGAGTCTCCTGTGTCTTCTGCATTGCAGACAGATTCTCTCCTTTTTTTTTTTTAATTTATTTTTTTAATTGAAGGATAATTGCTTTATAATGTGTTGGTGTCTGCCAAACATCAACGTGAATCAGCCATAGGTATGCTTATGTCTGCTTCCTTTTGAACCTCCCTCCCCCTTCCCTCCTCATCCCACCCGTCTAAGGTTGTTACAGAGCCCCAGTTTGAGTTTTGTGAGTGGATTCTTTACCCTCTGAGCCATCGGGGAAGCCCAAAAAAGTAATTTTAAAAGCTATATAAAAACATTAAGTATAGAAGTTTAAAAATTCAATGTTTAACTTGTGTAGAGGGGGATGTTCCAATTAAAGAACAATTATGCAGAAAGCTATCCTCATAGAGTATTAAGCATAGTTCCAAATCTGTTTTAAAATTCCAAGCAGTACTAGAGAGAAAAAAAATACAAAATCTCATCAGTAATTACCATTGGGTTTGAGGGTTATAGATGATTTTAATTTTCCTTTTTGATATTTCCTTGGTCTTCTTAACTTTATACAATGGCATGGTAGTTTTATCATCAGAAAACAGAAAAAAATATTCTCAGAGTATAAAAACAAAAGCTTCAAACTACTGCATGGCAGAATTGTATTAGCACACATTAGCTCTTAAAGGGAAAAGTTTGTTTTAAAAGTGACATAGCTGTCTCTGAGCAGGGTTTCCCAGGCAACCTCTTGGTGGTTGCCAATACAGAATGCCACCTCTCAGGGTGGAATCAAGCTCTTGGCTGGCCTGCCCCGCTTTAAAAGAATAATGAGTTGTCTGCAGGGGTAGGTGTCTGGCTTAAATTTCCTCCACAGGAGTTATGTACCTGTCGAATGGTTTCCCTGCCAGAAGAAAATTGCTTGCTCCGTTAGTAAAAAGTCAATGAAGCTGAAAGAAAGCTAGTTTCTTGGATTTGAGGTAGCAACCAGAAGACTGGTAAGCATTCTTAAATGTGGAGGCCTCTCTTCTAAGCACTAGGACGAGTCTGTTGTCAGAATTAAGCTGAAATTCCAGTGGCATCTGCTCTGGGTGGTGGAGAGGTGGGCTGCGGGAGGCATTTGGTCATTTTTCTCCTGATTTGGAAAGAGAGGGGTGGATGGACATGGTCACTATTTCGAGTGGAAACGTTCTCCTCCCCAAAATAAGAGTGACTCATTCTGAAATGAGCCCTTTATGGGTGTTTGGGTGAGCTGATTAGTGAGGGGTTGGACAAGGTGGGCTGCAGAAGCATCTTTTACTAATTTTCTGCCCTAAATATATGTGGAGCCCAGATTACATATGAAGAATGGTGCTGGAGGAACCATGAAAAGGTACATGGCCTGGACTTTGACTTCAGCTTACTTACAATCCAGTAAAAAATAGGAAGCTCTAAAAATATGAAAAGTCAAATAGCTCAAGACTTAGTTGACCATAAGATGTAACGGAAGGGACAGACAAGGCACCACATTCGGGCTTGACTGCCCTGTGGAATAGAGTATCTCAAGTGTATCCAGCCCCTATGTACGAGGTCCCGTGCTAAGCAAGCATTTAAAACGTATCACCTCTTGAATGTCTGTAATAAACCTAGTCTAATCATTTGCTTTATTTTTGGCTGTGCTGAATCTTCATTGCTGCGAGGGCTTGTCTCTAGCTGCGGTGAGCTGGCTTCTCTTGCGGAGCATGGGCTCTACTGCGCGTGGGTTTCGGTGGTTGCGGCACGCGGGTTTCAGCAGTTGTGGTTCCTGGGCTCTAGAGCACAGGCTCCTTAGTTGAGTTGCATGGGTTTGGTTTGCTCCGCAATGTGTGGGATCCTGGACCAGGGATCGAACCCATGTCTCCTGCATGGCCAGGTGGATTCTTTACCATTGAGCCACTGGGGAAGCCCTAATACACCTGGACTAACAGGAATAATAATAGGTAGACTTAATTAGTGCATAATACACGCTAGGCATTGTGCTAAGTGCTTCCCATAACAACATACATTGAACCTTCTCAGGGAACCTGCGGGGGAGTAGTACTGTTATTCCGAGGCACAGAAATGAGGCTGATGCACCAAGATGTGAGTGTCTTGCCCAAGATCACAGAGCTGAAGTGGGGAACCAGGATTCAAACCCAGGCTGTCTAGCTCCAGAGCCTTCTCTTGTTCTATTTTTACTTTGTATTGCGGTAAGTAAGTCGTAGTTGCTCAGTCGTGCCCGACTCTTTGCGACCCCAGGGACTGCACCCCACCAGGCTCCTCTGTCCATGAGATTTTCCAGGTAAGGATACTCGAGTGGGTTGCCATTTCCTTCAGGGGGTCTTCCCAACCCAGGGATTGAACCCAGGTCTCCTGCACTGCAAGCGGATTTTTTACCAACTGAGCTACAAGGGTAAGAACACTTAAAATGAGATCTATTCTCTTAATGTGAGATCTATCCTCTGAATTTTGGGTTAAATTTTGTACAAGATTGTTGACTCTAGGTACAATGTTGCACAGCAGATCTCTAGAGCTTATTCATCTTGTTTAACTGAAACTTTATGCCTACTGATGAATAACCCCATCTCCCATTTCCCCAGCCCCTGGTAACCGCCATTTCCTATCTTTGATTTTGTGAATTTGGCTGTTTCAGATACCTCCTGGAAATGGAATTAGGCAGTACATGTCTTTCTATGTCTGGCTTATTTCACTTAGCCTAATGTTCTTAAGGTCCATCCATGTTCCATATTGCAGAATTCTGCAATAAAATTTTTTTTATTTCCTTTTAAAAACTTTTATTTTATTGAAGTATAGTTGGTTTATAATGCTGTTAATATCTACTGTACAGCAAAGTGATTCAGTTAGACACATATATATACATTCTTTTTCATGTTCTTTTCCATTGTGGTTTATCACAAGTTGTTGAATACAGTTCCCTATACTATAGAATAGGACCTTGTTGTTAATCCAACTTATATAATAACTTGCACAGAATTTTCTTAATTATTTTTTAATATTTTGGCCAGGCTGCTCAGCATGCAGGATCTTTAGTTCCCAACCAACTTAAGCCCCTTGTAGTGGAAGTACAGAGTCTTAACCATTGGACCAGCAGGGAAGTCTCAGAATTTCCTTATTTTTTTAAAGGCTGAGTCACATTCCATCGTATGTATACACATTTTCTTTATCCAGTCATCTCTTGGACATTTAGGCTTTTCCCCATCTCTCAGCAACTGTGACTAGTGTTTCAGTGAACACAGGGTTCAGACTTCCATTCATCCTGATTCTGTTCTGTTGGATATATTCCTGGAAGTGCTGGATCATATGGCTGATCTCTTGTTAATTTGGGGGAGCTACCATACTGTTTTTCATAGCAATTGTACCATTTTACATTCCCACAGAATCTCCACTTCAAAGCACCATTTTATATCAACTCTCCCCAAGATCTCAGAGAACTGAGAAGAGAGAGGTTGGTAAAGAAGGAGTTTTGGGGCTTCAGGAAGATAATGAAATTTGAAGAGTTTTTATTAGAGAAAAGATGAAAAAGAGGAGAGGTTTGAAATGGGGTGTGGCTGTTTTTGTTATTAGGCAATTAGGATTATAGCATTTCAAGCTACAGTATTTGATTCATGTTTTAAGAATTTTATCAGTTCCAGCCATGAATTTCCAGTCGACCATGGGGTGCAGCCTTGAGTTGCTCACAGCCAAAATTAGGGGTCAAAAAGCGTGGCCAGCAGCCAAATCTGGTCCACCCCCTGCGTTTGTAAATAAAGTTTTATTAGTACACTGCCACTCCCATTCATTCTGTTGCTTTCATACTACGTGGCAGAGATGAATAGTTAGAATAGAGTTCCTATGGCCTGTAAAACCTAAAATATTTTTTGCAGAAGTTTGTCAACCTCTGGTCTAATGTAGTACAGTGATTGTTAGTTTTTCTTCCTAAATTTTTTATTTTGAAAAATGTCAAATCTATAAAATATTGGAAGAATAATAACCTATATGCCCTTCTCCTTGATTTAATCCTTCACATTTTGCCACATTTGCTTTTTCTCTCTTGCCCTCCCTCTTTTTCTTTCTCCCCTGCCCCTCCTCCTAGTCTGGCTGCAGTACTTGTTAGGTGCAGATATCATAATTTTATATCCCTAAATACATTAGCTATATATCTCCTAAGAATAAGGACAGTGTTTTACATAGCAATGAAAATTTACCTTGGAGGCAATAAACAGACCAAATTCTCCAAACAGTATCTTTAATAGATTTTTTTGGTAAAATCCAGTTTCATGTGCAGGATTAATTACCACATTTATTGGTCACGTGTTTTTAGTCTTCTTTAAATAATTGCCAGCCTTATTTTGTTTGGATGTGTTTTTTCAGCTTTATTGACATAGTTGACAAAACTGTAGGATGTTTAATGTGTACATGAGGATGATTGTGAAATTTAATGTGTACATGAGGATGATTGTGAAATTTAATGTGTACATGAGGAGTTTTGTTTTTCATGACATTGGTATATATTTGTAGAGGGTGGGCTCAATGTTCAGAGAACGTCGCTCATCCGGGATTTGTTTGATCATTTCATGGTGACTAGATTTGAGTGTTCACTAGAAGGACTGATGCTGATGCTGAAGCTGAAGGTCCAATCCTTTGGCCACCTGATGTGAAGAGCCAACTCACTGGAAAAGACCTTGATGCTGGGAAAGACTGAGGGCAGGAGGAGGAGGGGGCGGCAGAGAATGAGATGGTTGGATGGCATCATTGATTCAATGGACATGGGTTTGAGCCAACATCCATGAGACAGTGAAGGACAGGGAAGCCTGGCTGCAGTCCATGGAGTCAAAGGATTTGTGTTTTAGGGGCAGGAGTAACCAAAAAGGGGCTGTGTCCTTGTCAGCGCCCCCATCAGGAGACTGATTGTTAATGCAGGAAAACTACCCCAATGGTGGTAAACAGGTTTGAATTGCTGAAGACACACAAAGGACAGGACTCAATATGACAATGCTTACAAATCTAGAGTTTATCTCAGGAAAAGGGTACAAGATAGCAACACCATTAATATAAGGAACGGTATCGCAGCCTATGTGCACAGAACACCTGGGAACAGGACCTGTTCATGTAAAGAATCTAGATGTGCTCATATATTCCCAATGTTGGCAGTCATTTGAGGATTGGTGTTCATTTAAACAGATAGCTGCTCCATCCAGTACCATCAGCACAGACTTTTTAAATACTTGACAGTTCTTTTCCTCCCTGATCAATAACAATCTATGCTTTTGAGGGCATTTCTTTTGACTGATTAAGCCATAAGCAATCTATCACTGATTTTTTTTTGCCCCTCCCAACAAAATGTACCTTTTCTCATGTACCATATATTAGTTCTCATGGGAATATAGGTTTAAGGCTCTGTCTCTTATTGTTTCAGGTTCAAAACATCTTGGGAATATAACCAGACTTCTTTTCTTGGGTCACATACTTTGACAGATATTGGTTCCCGGCAAGAGTAATCTCTCAACAAGGCCCATGTGTCCTCAGTTGGACATGAGAGAAATGTCCCAACATAGATCATCTATACTTACATAAATAAAGGAAATGGGAACCTGAAGGCATAGCCACATGACTTTATTTTTCTGGGCTCCAAAATAACTGCAGATGGTGATTGCAGCCATGAAATTAAAAGACGCTTTTGGTTCCCGGCAAGAGTAATCTCTCAACAAGGCCCATGTGTCCTCAGTTGGACATGAGAGAAATGTCCCAACATAGATCATCTATACTTACATAAATAAAGGAAATGGGAACCTGAAGGCATAGCCACATGACTTTATTTTTCTGGGCTCCAAAATAACTGCAGATGGTGATTGCAGCCATGAAATTAAAAGACGCTTACTCCTTGGAAGGAAAGTTATGACCAACCTAGACAGCATATTAAAAAGCAGAGACATTACTTTGTCAACAAAGGTCCATCTAGTCAAGGCTATGGTTTTTCCAGTGGTCATGTATGGGTGTGAGAGTTGGACTATAAATAAAGCTGAGCGCTGAAGAATTGATGGTTTTGAACTGTTGTGTTGGAGAAGACTCTTGAGACCCTTGGACTGTGAGGAGATTCAACCAGTCCATCCTAAAGGAGATCAGTTCTAGGTGTTCACTGGAAGGACTGATGTTGAAGCTGAAAGTCCAGTCCTTTGGCCACCTGATGCAAAGAGCTGACTCATTTGAAAAGACCCTCATGCTGGGAAAGATTGAGATCAGGAGGAGAAGGGGAAAACAGAGGAAGAGATGGTTGGATGGCATCACCGACCCAATGGATATGGGTTTGGGTGGACTCCAGGAGTTGGTGATGGACAGGGAGGCCTGGTGTGCTGTGGTTCATGGGGTCACAAAGAGTCTGACACAACTGAGCGACTGAACTGAACTGAATATTTCATTGCATGGATATAGCCCATTTTGTTTATCCATTCATCATTTGGTGAACGTTTGAGCTGTTTCCACTTTTGGTCTATGATATCGCTGTTGTGAACATCTGTGTACATCTTTTTGTGTCAACATGTCTTCTGTTCTGTTGAGTCTCTAGGAGTGGAATAACAGGGTCAAATACAAACTCAATGCTTAGCTTTTTGAAGGATTGCCAATCTGTTTTCCTAAGTGGCTACCCCATCTAACTTAAAAAAATTCCCCATGGGGTCACTGTTATAAAGCTTTGAGGCTGCTTCTTTCACATTCTCTGTGGACTCAAGAGTAAAGTATTAGATGGTGCCAGTGCCAGCGGGATTCCTTCCATTATGGTTTTGGTCACAGCCTGGGTGACTCAGTTCCATAATTATATATATAGCCCAATCCTGGCTGCACCCGCAGGGTTTTGGCATCTCAGTTTGTGTGGATAAAGGGAGGGGCAATAAAGTTACCTACCCTTCTCTGGATATCCTTTTCTTCATCCATTCCGTTAATCTAGAGGCTTCCTCATGAACCATCCTCACAAAGGTATTAGCCAACAGAGCATGGGGTGCGGGTGGCCCAGATACTCCCCCTCTGGCTAGCAGACTTCAAAGCAGGGACAGAGACCCAATTCCAAAGGTCTTGGGAGGGTCATTTCCACAAATGTTTATCAGGACAATGTCTGTGATGATCCACAAAATGTCTCCATTCCTTTACTGAATGATCTCTTACTTCCATGGCTTCCTGCCCTCCACTCTAATCTTGCCCCACTTGAATTATCTTCTGAGTCGTCATGGGTGTCACAGGCTTAGCTGATTCATCAAAAATTATAGCGCCAGCCAGAGAGGGCAGAACTCAACCCATGGAGAGTCTGAGCTTGCTTTCATTTGGCTACTGCTCAAAGCAGCAACCATGGAACTGAATTTATAGCTGACTTGATATTGGTTTGCATTTCCCTTCTGATCATTTAAGCTCCTGAAGTTTGGATTCTTTCATTTCCAAATTTCACTGGATAGTTTTATTATTAATAAGTATCTTATTTCAAAATCTGTGCTATTTCAAACCAAGGATGGCATGTTCATTTTCATCTGCTTTATCAGAATTATCTTTTTTTAGGAGCTGTGTTTGTTTCTTTATTATTATTATTTATTATTTGGCTGCATCTGGCCTCAGCTGCAGCATGCGGGATCTTTGTCGTCTCATGCAGTGAATGGTCTCTCTGCTGCTGCTGCTGCTGCTAAGTCACTTCAGTCGTGTCCGACTCTGTGTGACCCCATAGACGGCAGCCCACCAGGCTCCCCCATCCCTGGGATTCTCCAGGCAAGAACACTGGAGTGGGTTGCCATTTCCTTCTCCAATGCATGGAAGAGAAAAGTGAAAGTGAAGTCGCTCAGTCTGTCCGACTGTTAGCGACCCCATGGACTGCAGCCCACCAGGCTACTCCGTCCATTGGATTTTCCAGGCAAGAGTACTGGGGTGGGGTGCCATTGCCTTCCCCGGAATGGTCTCTCTAGTTGTGGCTTAGTTGCCCAGTGGCATGTGGGATCTTATTTCCCTGACCAGGAATTGAATCCGAGTCTCCTGCATTGCAAGGCAGGTTCTTAACCACCGGACCACCAGGGAAGTCCTATCCTTTTTCTTTTAAAATAATGCCTTAGCCATTAAGAATGAAGAGGCTTTCCATAAGTCCTACTTCTCGACACCAGCTGCATGAATGGTGGCAATTAAGAAGGAGAAGAGATAGGCTACCCACTCCAGTGTTCCTGGGCTTCCCTGTGGCTCAGCTGGTAAAGAATCTGCCTGCAATGTGGGAGACCTGGGTTCAATCCCTGGGATGGGAAGATCCCCTGGAGAAGGGAAAGGCTTCCTACTCCAGTATTCTGGCCTGGAGAAGTCCATGGACTATAGTCGCAAAGAGAGACTTTCATTTTCACTTAACAGGGTTCAGTCGCTCAGGAAACTCATAGGGCAATGCTACAGTTTATTACAGGAAAAAAATAAATAGCAACAGTGTTAAAGTAGGACATGCATTATAGTCAAAGGCTATTCCATAGCAAAAGATCTGGAAAGACCAGGTCCTATTGTCCATTTTTTATAAGAACCAAGACAGAAATCACTTTTTCTCTTGAATCAGGAACCATCAACATGTACATGAAAACTTTGGAACAGGGAGCCCAAAGCAGAGTCCTTTACAGATCTTGCTGGTCACATAGGCACATTCCTCAATGGCAGAGCCCGCTGTGGGGCCTCAAGAAGACCAGGTGTAAATTATCAGTCTGATTATTATCAATAAATAATGCTGAGAAGCTGACATAAACTATTCTAAAGTTCCTTGAACCCAAGGGTTACAAAGCAACATTTCATCAGTATGATGACCAGGGGTTGGGACCCTGCCTGAACTTTCATAGAACAGTTAAAGTTTGTTGTGGTCTTACCATGGTTAACTGTCACAGCACATATCTTATCTTCGGACAGCATTTTACAGTTTACAGAACATTTGGAGGATTTTTGTTGTTGTTGTTCAGACGCTAAGTTGTGTCTGACTCTTTTGTGATCCCATGGACTGCAGCACGCCAGGCTTTCCTGTCCTTCACCATCTCCCAGAGTTTGCTGAAACTCAAGTCCATTGAGTCTGTGATGCCATCCAGCCATCTCATCCTCTGCCACCCTTTTCTTCTCTTGCCCTCAATCTTTCCCAGCATCAGGGTCTTTTCCAGTGAGTTGGCTCCTTGCATCAAGTGGCTAAAGTATTGGAGCTTCAGCATCAGTCCTTCTAATGAATATTCAGGGTTGGTTTCCTTTAGGATTGACTGGTTTGATCTCCTTGCAGTCCAAGGGACTCTCAAGAGTCTTCTCCAACACCACAGTTCGAAAACATCAATTCTTCAGTGCTCAGTTTTCTTTATGGTCTTCGACTTGAGTAAGTGGATGTTATCTTCTCCACTTTAGGAATGAAGAGCCTGAGGTTCGGAGTGTTTGTGCCTTACTCAAGGGGATCCACACAGTGAACAGCAAAGCCAGGACTAGACCCCAAATCCCACCTCCAACCAGAATCTCCTGCTCTCCTTCCTGCTGTCTAGGTATACATTCCCTCCCAGCAAACAGTTTATCCTCAGTGAGTCCCCCATCATTATCACCAATGACATCCTTTTCTATCTGTTGGAATTCATATTTCTTCTTTTATTAAAAGTTTACTGTTCTTTCACTTATGCAACTAGTATTTATTGATTCTGATATTTCATTGAATATAAGATGTTCATTGATTCAATAACAGCTTTCCAGAAAAAGAATTACATAAGTGTGTATGAAAATAGTGGAGTTAAAATGTTTTTATTTCCTTTTGGACTTCGATGCACAGAATTGACATAACTTATTTTTAATTGATAACAGCATATATTTATCCTGACACAATGACCTACCGCACTGCTGTTCACTTTCACAATCCAGGTTTACGTTTAATTCATATTCACCAACTGATTTAAAGAACCTATGGCCACTTGTAGCTATTCATTGCTTGCATTGGCATGCTTGTCAAAGCCTCCACTTGTAATTTGATTGACTTTACCATCTTTAAGGTTAAAGGTATAATCTTGAGGATTAAAATATCTTTGGTTTAATTATTTTCTACTGGAAGTTAAGCAGCTTCTTTTGGAAGCCAGCTGAAAGCTATTAATACCTTTATCAAAGATAAGTGTTTCAGGGTACAGTCATTCTGTTTCACGACTCTTGAATGACTTTACAGTGGCATCTCCTAGGTTTGACCTACTTTAAGATACTTACCAGCTTCTGCTGCCTTTGTCACATGATAAACCATCTTCATACTCAACAACTTTCTAGTTCAATGGTGAATCACAGTGTTTTCCATTTTTGTTAGCTATCTAGTGGATAAAAAATAAAAATTTTAAGTTACGAATAAAATATAAACAATAAATTAAATTTGTTAAATAGCTGTGTGCTCATGACCCTTTTTAAGATAGGGAACATTCCCGTTACCTTTGAATTGGCTTGTGCGCTCTTCCCCCAGTCCATCATTTTAACACTTAGCCTGAAGATTGTGCATCTTCTTAATGATTGTTTAATGGTTGTTCTGGGTCTTCGTTGCTTTGTGCCAGCTTTCTCTAGTTGCAGTGAGCAGGGGTTACTCTTCATTGCAGTGCACAGGCTTCTCATTGCGTTGGTTTCTCTTGTTGTGGAACATGGGCTTCAGCAGTTGCAGCGTGCAGACTTCAGTAGTTGAGGCTCTCAGGCTCTAGAGCAAAGCCTTCGTAGTTGTGGCTTAGCTGCTTCGTAGCATGTGGAATCTTCCCGGACCAGGGATCAAATCCGTGTCCCCTGCATTGGCAGGCAGATTCTTACCCACTGCGCCACCAGGGAAATCCTGTGCATGTTTTTCTCATGCTTTTTGTCAGAGTTCTACCAATTATGTATGCATCTCTAAACAATATGTCCATTATATTAGCATGTTTGGAAATTTTTTTTACAATGGAATATGCTTCAATATATCATTGTGTGACTTGCCGCCTGAGATTGAGCTTCTTTGCTGTGTCAGCAGTTTTCAATTATTTTTCACTGCTTTTTTGTATTGTATTTTATTATATATGAATATACCTGAGGTTTACAGGCTTGCATTTGACTGTATGAGCATTTGTTTTTCCCCTCCTCTTAATTCTTAGTGATTACAAATAGTGGTCTGGGGCGGGGGGTGAGAGGGAGACTCAAGAGGGAAGGGATATATGTATGCATACATATGCCTAAATCACTGTAAAGCAATTATAGTCCAACAACAACCAAAACAAAAAACGAACAAAAAAATGGTGGTGCTATAAACGTTACTAGGTCAATTTGTGCAGACGTGCAAGTGTTTCTCCAGGGTAACATTCTCCGGAGATAATGTATATCTTCAAGTTTACTGGACAATGCCCATTTATTTTACAAATTCATTTCATAATTTTGATCGAAGCAACGGATACTTTTATCAGCAGTGATTAATCCCGGAGCAGAGAGACACACAGACACACACGCACACCCGCACACCATTTACATGCATGCACACACTTTACACACACACCCATCAAACACTAAACATCATATACATGCACCACCTGCAGCCTCGTACAAAAAGCACACGGACACACAGAGATCCACAAACATGCATGCACCACTCAGGCATACTCCGTGCAAGCACTCTCACTACACACCACTCTTACACAGAACACGCAAAAGAACGTCCCGCACTCCACGCTGGCACGCACGCAGCCCACGTACTCATGTGCGAGCCCCCCACGTGACCCAGCCAGGAAGCGTGGCCTCCGCCTCCAGCGACTGAGGAGTCTTGTCCCCGCCGCGCCGCCGTCGGACGCCAGGTGTCGGAGGTCAAGGCGGCGTTGGCCGTGGCGTTTTTTTCTACCCGGAAACCACGGAAGCCGGACCTGGTGACGAGACCGTGTCGCGGCGGCGGGAGCCCGACTGGCCTCTGGTCCTCGCGTCGGCCCCGCGGAGCCGGACGCTGCCCCGGCGCGGCGGGGAGAATGGTGCCGAGCGGCCCCGGGCCGGCCGCGCGCCGCCGCTAGTGAGCTCCGAGCGGCCGCGGGCGTCCGGCGAGCAGCTGGCCCGGCCGGGCCCGGGGCGCGCCGCTGCCCACCGGGGCGGGGTGAGCCAGGGCGGGCGGGGGTCAGGGCTCGGCCGGGGCTGACGAGGGCCGGGAGGGGATGAACCGGCTGGGTTTCGCCCTCACTTCTCGGGCTGCAGCCCCCGCTCCAGCTGCCAAGGGGGGCTGGTCCTGGTCCGGCCTAGGCTGGTGGCCCCGGCCTGGGTCGCCCGCCACCGGGGTTTGTCCACTCGCGTCCCCGAAGCCAGCGTTTCCTGGAGGCCCTCGAGATGGCAGGACTTCCCACGTCTGGAGCCTGGATAATTTGGATTTGGCACGGGGAACGTGTTGGTAGTTTGCCTTTGTTGACTTTGGGTCGCGTTTGCGTTATTCCGTTTGCGAAGGATACATATTTCAAGGTGGGAGGGAGAGACTTGCGTATGTGCAGACACTTGAGGTGGACTAGTGGTATTTTTGTGTGTGTCAAGCTTGGTAACTATCCAGAGCGGGGGTGGATTATCATCCTCACTCATGTTTTAATAAACTAAATTGAGTGGCTTCAAGGTAATCTAGAGGCCGGTAATTTTAGTTCCCTTGATAGGCACCCTCTGGAATAAGACTAGGCCTGTTGTGCTGCTTTCAACCGTGTAAACACCATAATCGGTGGACAGCTGGTGAGGGGGCCTTTGTTGAAGAATCCGGTGTCTGTAGTTTAGTTCTCAGCCGATGACAGCCTTGGCTGAGTGTTGAATGATGAGCTGCTTTGCGGTCTGCCTGAAAGCAGGAAAGCTTGTGGTTGCTGAATTGCTACTCTCCCGCCTCAAAGGTGAGCCCTCCCCGGGAGGTAGCGGGAGGCACGACCCCAGGGCTGGTGATGACTGTTGGTTTGTCCCTGTAGCACTCTTTTTGGTGAGCTTGGAGTCTGAGCTTTTTGTATCCCTGTGTAGATAGTTCTCCGTTACGGCTTGAATGATAAAAGCACCTTCCTGCTCCGTCAGAGGAAACAGACCTGTTGTGCAGCTGGGATACACGTTATGACTCCAAGCTTGTTTACTCTGGGAGTAAGGAGGAAGTGTGTTGACTTCCTAGGAAAGGTTGGGGAAGAATTTCTGTGGCCTAATTGAGATGGACTGGAATCAGGGCTGCGGAGGGCGTCTGGATTCTAGGATCACAAATGCTGATGGAGCGCACCTGCTCTGTTGGAGCAGGAGCTGCAGCTGCTGCAGGGAAGCGAGACAGACCTAAGTGCAAATATAGTTTTTGCTGGCAAGGGACTTAATTAGAGAAGGGGATGGGGGATAAAACATGGCAGGACGTAATTCCCATATAGAGATACCAGCTATTAGAAATTTCCTTCTGATTAGAATCAGAAAACCTTCCTAAAGGAAGTGACTTTTTTTTAAACTTTTTAATTTTTTTGTTGTGGTACAGCCGATTAACATGTTGCGATAATTTGAGAGGAACAGTGAAGGGACTCATATACATATACATGCATCCATTCTCCCTCTAGCCCCCGTCCCATCCTGGCTGCCACATAACCTTGAAGGAAGTGACTTTTGAGGTGGACCTTGAAGGATGGGGAGGGTTTGGGTCATTCTAGGTTTGCAGGGAATTGCAAAAACTTGGGCCTTTGGTGGAAGGGCACCCTGTCTAGGTGGCTAGGCAGTAGGTGTCTGGAGGTATTCTCAGAGACAGCTGGTTAAGGGTTGAATGCTTTTCTGCTTCAGAAAAACACAGGCTACCGAGTCTGACTTCTGGTGGTTTTCTGGGTTATAGAGAATTATTTGCATTTGATGTATGTGTCTTGTTTTGTTAAACAGCCAATGACACGAAGCAGTGCTTAACTCATTTTAAAGACAATGAAAAAAGATGCTGATTGTAATTCCTGTCTGGTATTAGCAATCAGGAAATTAAATTTGCTGTCCTCGAGTGGTTTATGTGCCTGTATTTAGTTTGCAGGAGCACAGATCCAGTAACATCTCTGCCACTCTGGCAGCAGCTGAGTGATAACGGCAGACTTTTAGCCTTCACCCGAGTGTTTTTACTGACACTTAGTTCACTTCACAGAGATGCTGTTTGTTTCTATTACCCAGTTGTTGAAGAACTGTTGAGGCTGTTCAAACAGGACATCCTGGAATGTTATGATTAGTCTTAGGACCTCACTGGCTTCAGCCGTAGCTTTCTTTAAACATTCTAGGGACCAGCTTAACTTTTTACTCCTCCTTTTTGACTCTTCTTTCCTCTCTCTGCATTGCTCTGTCTCCTCCTGGTTACAGTCAAGTGTCTGAAAAAGAGTGGTCCTAACAGGGATGGCAGATCTATGGGATGTTTTTGTCACTGTTAACCTGCTACAGAGTGATACTGACTTGTGAGAGGGCTTTAGAATTTTTTAAGAAAAGTTAAAAGAATTTTTTTCACTGAGACATTCCAATTAAAATGAAAAAAAGGTAATGAAGGAAAGATGATAAGAGTTTTTAGCATATTAAATTTCCATTTAGGATTTGTTTGGTAAATGTAGAAATCCTTAAATTATCTTTTCCATACCAGAGGTATGCCACTCTTTCTGTGTATAATTATAAACCTGGGGACTGTAGAGCAGTGTCTGATGGTGATAGTTTGCAGAGTACTGTCATTTGCCATTTTGTGCTATTTGTTTTAAAATGCTGTTTTCAGAACATATCCCAGTCTTTACACTGTGTTCAGATGTTATGATTCCATGTTGTGTTCATTTAATCTTGTCATCACTCATGATTTGTTTTCTTAAGTATCTGTTAATTAAACCCCAAATCATTACATCTCAATCCAAAGATACTTTCAGTTTGGTTTTTAAGTAGGTCAACAGTTTAAAAAACTAAGAACAAAGAGAAGAGTTATTTTCAATTTTGGGACTAAGATGAATTTATTTGTTAAAAAGAGGGATCATGTTGGAAATGTCCATGATTTTATGTCTTGATTTTGAAAACGGAGCAATGCATTAAGTAGTTACAAGTAAGTAGAAATACAGCCAAAGTCTGAATTTTGGAAAATAAGTCATGAAATTATATCAGCCCACATTGTTTACCTTTTGTCTTTATTTGAGTACTGTTATTGCCTAAAATGCACATTTAGCAACTGAAACTTAATGCTTTTCTGTTATTTCCCTTTTGATCATTTAAACTTGTTGGGTGAAACAAGTTTTTGAGAGTCTCTTCTGCATTTGTAAGTTGTATTCAATTAAGAAACAAGAAACTATTGGCAGGGGATTCCACTCATCTTTGCTTTATACCCTGGTGAAAGTGCTGAAGTGGGAGCTGCCTTGCTAAAGAGATGGGAAATAAGGTAACCATTTTAAACTTCAGAAAAAATCGATCTTAACTGTGCTCATATTGAAGTCAACTAAAGTACACTGTCCATGGTATGTGCTTTTTTTTTTTCCTATCAGGCATCTGGCTTGAAACCTACTTATCAACCCTGGTATTGTGATTGGTGGCACAGGTTTTGAGATCAGGTGACTTAAGTTAGACTCTTAATTGAGTACTTCCTGTGACTTTTTGTAATATAACCTTGTATAAATTAACCCCTTTTGATTCAGTTTCCTCTTGGGTAAAACGAGGATAGGCATATTTCCTTAGCAGTGTTGTGAGGATTAGGAAATATGTATGTAAAGCACTTGGCACGGAGCCTGGCCCCAGCACATTTTAAATGGTGGCTGTTAAAAATGACCCTTAACCCCTAATGAGAGAGGTCTCTACTTATATCACTGTTGATGTCTTAATTGCAAAACTGTATGACTGCTACAGTGTGTGTCTCATTTGATGGGATGGACTCTGTATTCAAACTTGTAACATCTCCTGGGAGGCAGTGTTGGTTAATGTCCAGGCCCTGGAGTCTGACTGGACTTGAATCCCGGTTCATTTAGGACTTTGTGCAGCTTAGCCAACTTCCTTAGGCCTGAATTTCCTCATCTGTAAAGTACAGATGTCATGAGGATAAAATATGTGCAAAACTCTTAGAACATCATGCTTCACTCATCAAAGTGGGTGGTAATGTTAGATGTTACTGTTGAGCACCTTCCCAGCGCCAGGCCCTGCCCGAGGGAGGAGGTGTGCAGAGAAAGCGTCACAGAAATGAGAGCCCACAGGAGCAGGATGCGTTTGGAGTTCAGTTGGGCTGAAGGAGGCAGTGGGGCTGGAGAAAGGCCCCTGTTGAGAGACACTGCAGCCGTGGGAGCAGCGGGGCTGGTAACCGGTAACTGCTGGGCTGTAGGAGAGAGTCCAGAATGGCTGGCAGGGGTCCTTGGGTAGAGAGCTGTCTTTCTTTACGAGGAGGAGCTGATGTGGAGACTTGGATAGGCTTTGACCTGGATGGGTGGTTCAAGGTGCCTCTGGGTCCTCTCCATGGAATGTTCCAGTAGATGGATGTTTCCATCTGGAGTGAGGAAGTAGGTGACGTTGACAGGAAGCTGTGAATGAGTGTGTCCGCCTTGAGCAGAGGCCCCGCCGGAGCCCAGGGGGGAACCCCGAGTTTTGAAGAAGAGTGAGAAGGAAGAGCAGCCAGGAGAGGGAGGCGCTGGCCGCCGGGGTCGCCCTCGGTGTCCATTGCCACCGGGAAGCAGTAAGGACCGAGACTCGGGCCTCGGCTTCGGCGTCGAGAACCTTTGTGGAGACTTTGACGTTTTTCTTAGGCTTTGTTGCCTTGCATTTGCTTCTCTGAGGGTCTTTTCCATCTGTATTCACATTTTTGTGGGCGAGGGAGGTGATTTCTCAGTGCTGGAGAGGTGGGTGTTGAGATCGCCCAGGGTTTCTGTTCCATGTCCTCATCTCTGCTGAGTCTTGGATAATCCAGCATCGCATCCATTAATGTTCTTTATTAGCCTTAGGGTTTATAGCAAGCAGCCTTAAAGCCCTTTGGCTATCTTAAACATCACAGGATATTTGAGAAGGCTACTTTAGTTTTTACACTCAGAATGAGCCTCTCCCACATCACGGTGACTGCCTGGCCCTTTCTCTTAGCATAAGGCCAGCGTGTTTCCAGCAGTGGGCGTTAGAACAAGCTTGCCTCCCTCACCCTCCCCGCACAGTCCCCCTGTGGGCTCTCCCACCACTTCCCTGACTCCCAGTCTCCTCAGAACTTTGAAAAGGGTGTGACTTTATAAGAGTTTTAAGGAATTTCTCATTTAGCCTAAAGGTCAAAAATTCAGTTTAATAAAATGATGGTTTTGTTGTTCATGTGAAGTGAACTTTTTGATCTGGGTCACAAGTAGTGGTTTAGTGTAACTTAAAATAAGTCAGGAACTGTTTAGGAAATATCATCTGGGAGTGTGGAATCCCTATCCTGTGCAGAGATTCTAGTTTTAAACTGGAACAAGTCGCCACGTGGTATACTTTAAAGTATGTGGGCTGTGGAGAGGGGCAGAGAGATGCACACGTATCAGCATGATGAGTGTTACTTTACTTCCTTTCCAATAAAATATCATAATTGCTAACTTATCTATTTCTGCCTTCACCATTCCCTCGGGAGGCCTTCCTCTTTCACTGCCTCGCTCTCTGCCTGTGGATGTGTTGGTTTCCTCACTTCTCGTGACCCCCACGGCCCTTCCTCTCTCTCACTGAACCAGTGGGGTCCCCCTGTTACCATTTCTTTACGGTCTGATTCCCCCCAACCAGATTGAGGTTTCAGGGATCCCCAGTGATCTCTCCAGGTGGAGGATTGTGTTTATGTAAGCACAAGTTCACCTGAGTACTTTTTAAAACAGCAGGAAGCTCAGAGACCCTTTCTTTTGTTACTGCTAGTGCTGGGTCACTTCTCAGCAGTATTTGGCTGATACTTCCTCCTTCTTGACACTCTTCTCCTATGCCTTGTAGGACCCTTCACCATCCTGGGCACCTGTTTAGCTCAAGGTCACCCCATCCCAACCCCAGGCTCTCCCAGCCTCTGCCCTAATTGAGGCGCCCACACTTGTCTGGGGAAGCTCTCTGCACCACCTGCCCTAGGAGCGCGCAGCACCGGGTTGTCTGGAGGACTCTAGTCAGTGTTCTGATTTTATTTTTGGTTTCTCATAAATCCAAACACAGATCGCCACAAGTTGAGCTTTGCCTTTCTTTAGCACAAGGACATATTAAACAACTGTCCTGTTTTCTGTTTTCTGTTTTTTTTTTTCCTCTCTAGGTGGGTTTAACAAATTTTCTTTCTTGTTTATTGCCTTTATTAATGAAGAGAATGAATGGAATTAAGGTTTAATGAAATTTTATTTGGACCAGGAGACCAGCAGGGTCAATTGACAGTCATTTATAAATTTTAGTTAGAAATTATTATAAAAGAAATACATTCTCGTGATGGAAATGTTAAAGAAAGACATATAATCTCACCACCTAAAAGTAACCACCCTTGTTTACATTTGAGGGTGTGTTATGTGTTTTTTTCCCATATTGGTGCTTGTGTAGCTCTCATACTTTAAAAACCTGAAATAGCCACATTTTGTGTGTTTTAGATCTGTGTTAATGGCTACATAGTTTTCCTACTGGGGCTGTGTTATACTTTAATCATTTCCGTACTATTGTTAGATGTCTGGTTTTCCAGTTCTTAAAATTTTATGTACTCCTAAAAAGACTGTCATAGTAGTTAAGTCTTTGTTTTCAGCAGGGAGGGTTTTCTCAGGTTAACTTGTTAGAGGCAGGATCACAGAAGTAAGTGTGTGCTGAGCTTTAGTGCTGTTGGCATGCATGGCCAGGCTGGTCTCCAGAAAGCTTGTAGCAGCCTCTTCTCTCCCCGTTTTGAGGCTCTCCTAACTTGTGGGGTGCTGGAGTTAACCCTAGGATAATCTCAGCATTGCCTCTTGCTTACTTAAAAGCTGCAGCCTGATGTTTAGTGTTGTCATTGAGCTCGTCTCAGAGCTCCGGGTACCGAATCGATGGACTTTAGCTGTGTGCGCTCACACTTGGGAAGTTGGCTCTTGACTGTTCTGAGTGCTTTACCTCCCTAGGCTTTGCAGAGAGGCGGGTCCATAGCCCAGGTCATTTCTTATTTTTATCCTGATGAACGTCTCCGATTGGAGTTGGGATGCACGAGTGTAGGAGGGAGGTCAGCTGGTATGCTTTCTCCTCCCCATAGAGCTTACCTTATTTTTAATTAAAAGTGAGACATTTACTGTTGAGAGGATGATGGAAATTTTTTTGTAATTCTTTGCAGTGGAAATAAATTTGTTTAGCTCTTGTTAATTCATCTTTGAAAACACTTGTAAATTGTGGAAAGGAATTTTAACTTTATGAAGTATTTGGACTTTTAATAATTTCACTAAAAAAAACACAAAAATGCTTTTACTTTTTAAGTGAATCCAATAGGCCTCCTCTGGAACTTGCTCTAATTAAATTGATGTATGTTGACATTGCTTGCTAATTTGTGGTTATTTATGTTGAGATATATATACATGTATATGTGTGTTTATATTCTAGAGTGATATGGTTTTAATGATAGCTTTATCTAGAAGGGAATTCACATTTTTTTTGTTTTTTCTAAATATTTCATTATTGCAGTTCCAGGTGGTGAATTGTTCCTAATTATTTTATATGCAATTCAGATTTCATTGTTTTCTTAATAAATGGAGCTCTGATTTACTGTTGACATTTTTGTTTCTGAAACCTACTAATATTTTATTTTTTAATTGAAGTATAGATGATTTACAATATTAGTTTCAGGTGTACAACATAGTGATTTAATATTTTTATAGACTACACTCTCTCTAGAAGTCTTATAAAATATTGGCTGTACCCCGTACACTGTCCATTACACTTTTGTAGCATATTCATAGATGGTCATTTGTGCCTCTTAACCCTCTACAGCTGTTTTGCTCCTCTCCCCTTCTCTCTTTCCACTGGTAACCACTAGTCTGGTGTATCTGTGAGTCTGTTTCAGTTTTGTTATATTCATTTGTTTGGTTCATTTTTTAGATTGTACCTATAAGTGATAAAATACAGTATTTGTCTTTCTCTGACTTATTTCACTAAATATAAGACCCTCCAGGTCCATCTGTGTTGTCGCGAGCGTCAGGATTCATTCTTCTTCATGGCTGAGTAATAATCCATTATATGTATATGGAATATCTTCTTTTATTTGTTCATCTGTTGATGGACACTTAGAACATAGATTGCTTCCATGTCCTGGCTATTGTAAATAGTGCTGCTCTGAACATTGGGGTGCGTGTATCTCTTTTCATTATTAGTTTTGTTTTCTTCTGATATATACCCAGGAGTGGAATTGGTGGATCATATTGGTAGTTCTATTTTTAGTTTTTTTGAGGAACTTCTGTACTGTTTTCCGTAACGACTGCATCAGTTTACATTCCCACCAACAGTTTACTAGAGTTCCCTTTTCTCTACATCCTTGCCAATATTTGTTGTTTGAAGCCTATTTATTTAATGAATAGAGAGTTCTATTGCTCAGCATCCTTGACAGTATTTGGTATTGTCAGTGTTCTGAGTTTTGGCCTTACTAATAAATGTGTCCTGGTACCTTGTTTTAATTTGCATTTCCTGATGATATATGAAGTGAGAGCATCTTTCCATATGCTTATTTGCCATCTGAAAAATCTTTGTTGAAATGAAAAGCACTTTGTCTAATTTTTAAATTGTATTGTTTATTTTCTCATTGTTGAGTTTTAATAGTTCTTTGCACGTTTTTGGAGAACAGTCCTTTATCAGATGTTTTCTGCAAATATTTTATCCCAGTCTGTGCTTGTCTTCTCATTCTCTTGACAGTATCTTTTGTAGAGCAGAAATCCTTCATTTTAATGAAGTCTAGCTTACCACTTCCTTTTTTCCTGAATGGTGCTTTTGATAGCCTTATCTAAAAAGTCATCACCAAAGTCAGGGTTTTCCCCAGTGTACCTCCTAGAAGTTTTGTAGTTTCACATTTACTGTCAGGTCTGTGATCCATTTTGAGTTCGATTTTGTTGAGAGTGTAAGGTCTGTGCCTAGATTCATCTTTTTCGGCGTGCGTATGTCCAGTTGTTCCAGCAGTATTTGGTGAAAGATTGTCTGCATCATTGTACTGACTTTGCTCCTTTGTCAAAGATCAGCTGACTGTGTTTATGTTGGTCTGTTTCTGAGTTCTCCGTTCTGTTTCATTGATCCAGTTGTTCTTTTGCCAGTACCACACCGTCTTGCTTACGTAGCTTTATAGAAAGTCTTGAAGTCAAATAGAGTCAGCCCTCCCACTTTGTTCTTCTCCTTCAATATTAATTGCTTTGGCTTTTACCTCTCCATATAAACTGTAGAGGAAGTTTGTTGATGCCAACAAAATAGTTTGCTGGGATTTTGATTGGGATTGTGTTGAATCTGTAGGTCAAGTTGGGAGGAACTGACATCTTGACATATGAATCGTTGTATTGATGAACATGAAATATTTCTCCATTTATTTAGTTCTTTGATTTTGTTCATGAGAGTTTTGAAGTTTTCCTCATATAGACCTTGTACATATTTGTTAGATTTATACTTAAGTATGTGGCAAGGGGAGTGCTAATGTAAATGATACTGTGGTTTTTAATTTCAAACTCAACTTGTTGGAACATAGAAGAGCAATTGGCTTTTGTATATTAGCCTTGTATTCTGCAGTCTTACTGAAATTACTAATTTATTTTTCAGTGTAAGTCTGGATTCATTTGATTCATTTAATAAACATTTTAAAATTATCTACTTTGTGTTTAGATATTGATAAAGTAGAGACAATAAGATGTCTCAGCTTGGTTGGGGTAGACATGGATGCAGGCAGCTGCAGTAAGGTATTTCATTCTGTGTGAGAAAGTTTTGGCATATAGTGGGGACATAAAGGTGAAAGTCACTTCTCCCTGAGGGACTGCCAGGGGTGGGAAATGCTTCATAGGATGAGGTAACCCTTCAGCTGGGACTTGAAAGAGGGGAGTTGAAGTAGTGAGAAATGGTGTATGACGGTCAGGAGGACCTCTGGACTCAAAGGCCTGCAACTGTAGTATTGTCTAATGTGTTCTAGGAATTGTAGGCAATGGCACCCCACTCCAGTACTCTCGCCTGGCAAATCCCATGGACGGAGGAGCCTGGTAGGCTGCAGTCCATGGGGTCGCTAAGAGTCGGACACGACTGAGCGACTTCTCTTTCACTTTTCACTTTCATGCATTGGAGAAGGAAATGGCAACCCACTGCAGTGTTCCTGCCTGTAGAATCCCAGGGACGGGGGAGCCTGGTGGGCTGCCATCTGTGGGGTCGCACAGAGTCGGACACGACTGAAGCGACTTAGCAGCAGCAGCAGTCAAACCATTAAGAAGCAGACAAGACATAGTTTATGGTGATTATAAGGAACTTGGACTTTATTCCTAGGTCACTTGGAGCTCTGAGATAATAAAGCAGTGACAGGATTAGATTTGCATTTGGAAAAAGCCACTGACAGGAAGATGAATTATTTGACCCATTGCAGGAAGATCCAGTTGAGACGCTTAGCAATAGCTGCAAGTGAAGATGATAAGGGCCTGAACTAAGGGGAGTATCAGAGGAGTATGGAAAAGAAGAGTCAGAAGTAAGAGATGCTGAGGAAATAGTCTTTTTTTTCAGGATTTCTGTATCTGGGGCTGTGCTGGGTCTTCGTTGTGTCCTGCTGGCGCCCTCTCGCCGTGGAGTGCAGCGGCTGCCCTCTCGTCGCGGGCTGCTTCCCACTGGAGTGGCTTCTCTTGTTGGGGAGCACAGGCTCTGGGGTCACGGGCGTTAGCCGTTGTGGCGCACGGGCTTAGTTGCCCCGCAGCATGTGGGATCTTCCCGGACCAAGGATCAGACTCCTGTCCCCTGCATTGCGAGGTGGATTCTTGACCACTGGGCCGCAGGGACGCCAAGCAGTAGAGTCTGTAGCGCTTAGTGGTTGCTTGGGTGTGGGGCAGCAGTAGTCTAGGATGTTTTCCAAAGGTCTAGGTTGAGATGGGACTACAAGAGGAAGGGTCAGATTGGGCAGTAATGCAGGTTAGTTCAGTTTTCGACATGTCGTAGAATATATTAAGTACAGGGATAGTCAGTGGGCACTTAGATATAGAGGTCTTGGGGCTGTGGGACATGTGGAGGACTGATGCAGTGTCAGTCTCCATCCTCTTAAGAAGATGGGGCAGAGCAGGTAGATCTGAGATAACATTTTGGGAAGAAAATCCACAAGATTTGATGATGGATTAGATTGATGATAGTGGTGAGGGGAAGTCATACAGGTAAATGAGTATGTTGAGGAAAGTTTACATTTTAAAATGCTTCCACTAAAAAAGAATACAAAAATCTGAGATAAGATTCCAGCTGCAGAGGTTAGAAAAACCAAAGAAGGCCAGTGCAGAAAAATAAATTTTTTTTTTTAATGTAGAAAGTACTAAAAAAGAAAAGAAATTATCTAGATGTAATCTGTAAACCCAAATACTGCTTTTTTTGAAAACACAAATACAGCTCTGGTAAGGCTGATTAAAAGGAGAGAGAAGACAAACACGTCACAACATTTGTAATGAAAGAGAACAGGACTAAAGTAAAACATGAACAAATCACCAGGTAATACTGGCTTCCCTGGTGGCTCAGACAGAACAGAATCTGCCTGCATTGCAGGAGACTCGGATCAGAAAGATCCCCTGGAGAATGGAATGGCTACCTGCTCCAGTATTCTTGCCTGGAGAATCCCATGGACAGAGGAGCCTGGCGGGCTACAGTCCATGGGGTCGTAAAGAATCAGACATGACTGAGCGACTAATACTTTCACTTTCACAATTAAAAATTGGACAAATCACAAGATAATTCTGTGCCAGAAATGTTAAAAGCCAATATAACATGGGGAATTTCCTAGAATAATATGTCTTATCAACATTACTAGAAATAGAAGACATAGATTTTTTTTAAAATTATTTATTCATTTCTGGCTGTGCTGGGTCTCTGTTGCTCCAAGCGGGCTTTCTCTAATTGCAGTGAGCAGAGGCTACTCTAGTTTTGGTGCGAGGGCTTCTTGTTCAGAACAGGGGCTCTAGGGTGTGAGGGCTTCAGTAGTTGCAGCACAAGGGCTCAAATAGCTGTGGCGCATGGGTTTAGTTGTCCCAAGGCATGTGGCATCTTCCCAGACCAGGGATTGAACCTGCGTCCCCTTCATTGGCAGGCAGATTCCAACCACTGGACCACCAGGGGAGTCCAACTTATTTTTAAAGCATGAATAAGTAGTTAACACAGCCCGTCAAAATACAAAACTAAAAAAACTTGAGTCCATGTGTTTTTTTGGTCAAGGTCTATCAAACTTTGGGGCTTCCCTTGTGGCTCAAAGAATCTGCCTGCAAGATGGGAGACCTGGGTTTGGAAGATCCCCTGGGGAAGGGAAAGGCTCCCCACTCCAGGATTCTGGCCTAAAGAATAGGGCTGTATAATCCATGGGGTTGCAAAGAGTTGGACATGACTGAGTGATTTTCGCTCTATCAAGCTTCCCAGAGAAAGAAGCAAATATCTTATCATGTTGTTCTAGAAAATAAATGAGTGAACACAGTCAGTTCAGTTCAGTCGCTCAGTCGTGTCCGACTCTTTGCGACCCCATGACTCGCAGCATGCCAGGCCTTCCTGTTCATCACCATCTCCCGGAGTTCACTCAGACTCACATCCATCGAGTCCGTGATGCCATCCAGCCATCTCATCCTCGGTCGTCCCCTTCTTCTCCTGCCCCCAATCCCTTCCAGCATCAGAGTCTTTTCCAATGAGTCAACTCTTCGTGACTGATGCTAAAGCTGAAACTCCAATACTTTGGCCACCTCATGCAAAGAATTGACTCATTGGAAAAGTCTCTGATGCTGGGAGGTGTTGGGGGCAGGAGGAGAATGGGACGACAGAGGATGAGATGGCTGGATCGCATCACAGACTCGATGGACCTGAGTTTGAGTAAACTCCGGGAGTTGGTGATGGACAGTGAGGCCTGGTGATTCGTGGGGTTGCCAAGAGTCAGACACGACTGAGCGACTGAACTGAACTGAAAGCCCCAATAATTTGGCAGGTCCATTACACTTTGGTAAAGACCCAGCAGGAGAAAGAATGTGGCCCTACCAAATTGGATAGAGACACATGGATTGATGGGCTCAAAATTTTTGAATTCTCAAGTAAGTCCCCTTGAAAGTTTTTAAGATACAGAAATGGCCCAAGTTGCCTTCCTCAACTTTTTGGAGATGACCCAGAGGTATCACCTTTCTAAGACCACATAAAATCTTCTGCAGATTCACTTTTGGCTTCAAGGACATTATTTAGCAATAAAATGTGCTGAATTTGACAAGGAAAGAAGATAACTACAGTCCAAAGTACCCACAGGATACAGTCTTTCTATACTGGTTCAAGTTGGGAAAACACACATGAGTCTATATTTTGAGGAACAGGGGTGACACAACATAGACTGAATAAGATAAAATCTATCAAATTGGTGTATATATATATATATATATATATACATATATATATTTATGTGTATGTGTATGAATATATGGTATATAAATTGGTGTATATGATATACATATATACCATGGAAGAAGAATGGAAAAACTAGAAGCATGGAAAAATCTGTGGTTCATTCTAAATGACACAGTAGTGCCAAACTCACTAAAGAGGGTAGAATAGTAGAATAAGGAATTAAAAGGATTAAAGAACCAGAGTGGATATATTAAATGAGTCTGGAAAACCCACCGGGGGGGCGGGGGGCAGTTCTACATGATGCAATATTTACCAGGACACTGAGCAATGTACCATCATCATTTACTAAATTAAATGGCGTCCCTTTCCATTTAAACATAGTTAATAGTAACAGCTGTCATTATAGAGATAAACTGCATGAGACTGGGTGATTCTGCCTTGTCAACAGATGCCAGGATAAAATTATTGTAAACTAGTGGCAAAGACATGGTGCCAGTCAAAGTGGAGGATACAGACCCACAGGAAGTTATAGAGACGGATAATACATTATGGCATAAATAAAATATGTTATACAGAGACAAAAAGATGGGAAGCAAGGCAGCTACTGCTGCATCTGTACATTTAAAAGATATGGTTGATCCAGAGACTAACAGCAGTCTACCAACTTTAAAAAGTATTAATATGTTGGCTGTTGTTGCAAATGGCAAATTTTCACTCTTTCTATGGCTGAGAGTATTATATATATACATATATAAATATAAAAGAAAATGACAACCCACTCCAGTATTCTTGCCTGGAGAGTCCCATGGACAGAGGAGCCTGGTGGGCTGAAAGAGTTGGACACGACTTAGTGATTAAATCATTGTATATACATATATATATACATATACATATACATATACATATACATATACATATA
>SJYX01013707.1:0-10114 GCA_006410675.1 Oreotragus oreotragus
GGTTGGTCATAACTTTTCTTCCAAGAAGCAAGCGTCTTTTAATCTCATGGCAGCAGTCACCATCTGCGGTGATTTTGGAGCCCAAGAAAATAAAGTCTCTCACTGTTTCCTTTGTTTCTCCATCTATTTGCCATGAAGTGATGGGACCAGATGCCATAATCTTAGGTTTTTTGAATGTTGAGTTTTAAGCCAGCTTTTTTACTCTCCTCTTTCACTTTCATCAGGAGGTTCTTTAGTTCTTTGCTTTCTGCCATAAGGGTGGTGTCATCTGCATATCTGAGGTTATTGATATTTCTCCCGGCAATCTTGATTCCAGCTTGTGCTTCATCCAGCCTGGCATTTTGATAAACTCTGCATAAAAGTTAAATAAGCAGGGTGACAATATACAGCCTTGATGTACTCTTTTCCCAGTTTGGAACCAGTCTGTTGTTCCATGTCCAGTTCTAACTGTTGCTTCTTGACCTGCATACAGATTTCTCAGGCAGGTAAGGTGGTCTGGTATTCCCATCTCTTTAAGAATTTTCCACAGTTCGTTGTGATCCATACAGTCAATGGCCTTAGCGTAGTCAATGAAGCAGAAGTAGATGTTTTTCTGGAACTCTCTTGCTTTTTCTGTGATCCAGTGGATGTTGGCAGTTTGATCTCTGGTTCCTCTGCCTTCTCTAAATCCAGCTTGAACTTCTGAAAGTTCTTGGTTCACATACTGCTGAAGCCTTGCTTGGAGAATTTTCAGCATTACTTTGCTAGCATGTAAGATGAGTGCAATTGTTCAGTAGTTTGAACATACTTTGGCATTGCCTTTCTTTGGGATTGGAGTGAAAACTGACCTTTTCCAGTCCTGTGGCCACTGCTGAGTTTTCCAGATTTGCTGGCATATTGAGTGCAGCACTTTCACAGCATCATCTTTCTGAATTTGAAATAGCTCAGCTGGAATTCCATCCCCTCCACTAGCTTTTATCGTAATAATGCTTCCTAAGGCACACTTGACTTTTACACTCCAGGATGTCTGGTTCTAGGTGAGTGATCATACCGTTGTGGTTATCTGTGTCATGAACATCTTTTTTGTACAGTTCTGTGTATTCTTGTCACCTCTTCTTAATTAGATTCATTAACTGCACATAAAGATTCCACAAATACCTATATCTAATTATGATAGACTGAATTATGGGAAAGACTTGCACAGTAGAGCATCTTGTTATATAACCTGCAGCTGTGAATCTAGATTGTCAGTCAACAAGTATGGATTATGCAAATGGCCTTGCCTTAAAAACTGCACAGCAGCCTGCAGGGCCATTGCCTCCCTTGATGTGGCCCACCTCTCTCTTCTTTCTTCCCTTATCATTAATAAACTTTCTTGCAATGGGTAAGGCCTTACTTTGCGTCCCTACCATGAATCAAGGCCCACAGGAGGAGGGGTCTGCCGACTCTCCTCTGCGAATAATCTGAAGCATCTTCAGTTGCCCTGCACGCTGGCCATCCCCTCATACATCATCCACTGCCCGCAGCCCAACTGTCTGAAGCCGTGAAGAGATGGCCTCGGGCAGACCAAGGCTGATTCAGAAATGTCCCTTTCAGGACTTCCTTGGCAGTCCTGTAGTTAAGATTTCGCCTTCCAGTGCAGGAGGTACAGGTTCAATCCCTGATCAGGGACCTAAGATCCCACGTGCCTCCTGGCCAGAGGACCAAAACATGAAACAGGAGCAATATTACAACAAGTTCAATAAAGACTTTAAAATGTGTATAAATAATAATAATACAGAAGAAGCAATGTCCCCTTTGCACTTCTTTCACCAGAAAAAAAGCAGGTCTTCCGTAGCAGAACTTGATCTTTCAGGAGTCTCTATGAATTGCTGTGTCTTCTGCTTTTACCAGCTAAGCAAAGCGGTATCCCCTTAAAAAGAAGAAAATACTGCTTCCAGATTTGCTCAAGACTGAATAATGACCCTTGGCAAGTCAGAAAGGAAGAATCCTTAGCAGCCTGCTCCCTGCTTCCAGATTTTCTGATCGCTCAGAAGTGGTGCGGACAGGCTGAGGCGGTGCAAACTGCTTGTTTATTTGGCATCTCCTCAGGGGGTTATAAAAAACAAACAACAAAAACATACACACAAAAGCCTGACACTCGATAAATAAACCATTGATGGTAATCCAAGACAAAGCACTCCTGCAAGCGTCTGAGCCCGTCTGCTTGTTGCCATTCTGCAATTAGCCGAGGATGCCCGAGGATTGTGCTAACACAGCATGGAGCCCTGTGCCAAACACCTTCTCAGGTTTTTTCCCCTCTGCGTTTTGCTAATCCCTGGATGAAACATAATCACAGAGCAGTGTTCAAGGCTGGACACAACAGGGAGGAACTCAGCGTTGGCTCCCACCCAGTGGAAATAACATGCCACTGGACTCGACAAGGCAGGAGGAAGGATGTTAAACAAATACACTCCCTCCAGCCTCCCTAGCAACAGCTTGCTGCTCTCCACAGAAGCCCCAAACTTCCCCAAGCTGTTCACTCCACCCCAGGTTTCATCACCTGAGATATGTAAGAGAGAAATATATAGGGAGGTCAACTGAGCCAAACTCTCAATCAGGAAAAAGATAGAAAGAGAGGCAAGTCACTTATTCTCCTCTAAGGCAAAACTCATCCTTGTCCTCCCTTGCTCCTTGGGAGAAAAGCTATGACAAAGCTAGACAGCATATTAAAAAGCAGAGACATTACTTTGCCAACAAAGGTCTGTCGAGTCAAAGCTATGGTTTTTCCAGTGGTCATGTATGGATGTGAGAGTTGGACCATAAAGAACACTGAGTGATCAAGAATTGATGCTTTTGAACTGTGGTGTTGGAGAAGACCCTTGAGAGTCCCTTGAACTGCAGGGAGATCAAACCAGTCAATCCTAAAGGAAAGCCCTGAATATTCATCTGAAGGACTAAAGCGGAAGCTCTAAAACTTTGGCCACCTGATGTGAAGAGCCAACTCACTGGAAAGACCCTGATGCTGGGAAAGACTGAGGGCAGGAGGAGAAGGGGATGACAGAGGATGAGATGATTGGATCCCATCACCGACTCAATGGCCATGAGTTTGAGCAAGCTCTGGGAGATGGTTGCTCAAACCAGAGGGAAGCCTGGCCTGCTGCAGTCTGTGCGGTTATAAAGAGTTGGACACATCTGAGTGACTGAACAGTAACAAGGGCAAAACTAAAGGTATGCAAGTATTCGTATGTAACGAATAGATAATTAAACATAATGATTAAACCCCAGTCACTTGTACTCTTCGTTCTTTTTCTCTCAAACCAGAGGAAAACATTTCTCCTTACTGTGGTTGCAGGTTCTAATTTCTGGTGTAGAAGTTCCAGGTACCACCTGACTCTCGTCATCTTGTGTTATGATGACAGTGGGAAAGAGGAAATCAAAATGGGACAGAATTTTCTCCAGTGAAAAGAGAAGGCTGTCTAAAAGAACTCATCTATTGTACATAATGTTATCTAAAATATCAACCCGCACAAATATATGTATTTGTATCTTGATCTTTACAACAAGCCTCTGAGATTGATAGTTACTTTACAGATGAAAGTCTGGGGTGCAGTGGTGAGGGGAGGTTTGGGACCACACAGATTGAACCGTGAAATAAGTTGGAGATCCCCATGGGATTCGGACAGAAAAGGGACTCCAAGGAATCATATAGGCAAAGCTAGAGGTTAAAAACAATAACAGCAGCAAATCCCTCTACTGTCAGATGGCTAAAAAGCAAATAAATAATAGAGCCTGGCCACAGCGCTCAACCTTCTCCAAGGGAGCTTAGAAAGCGCTCAGCCGTGATCTTGCATCTGGCTATAGTTGCATTGGGTTGTGGGTTTGCCTGGGGGCACTATCATAAGTTTGTGCTGAAGCTGAACCTGTACCAAGTCTCCCCTGTCAAGCTGGTCCGGCTCTCATGAAATTGGATGTGACGGAACCAGGAGGAGGAGCGTCAGTCTTTCACCTGGTCCAAGGATGGGGAAGTGAAATAGCAGCCTTTGTTACCACACCTCCCAGAGTGTATCCGTGTAGCCTTTTGTGGACTCTCTCTAGGCTTGTCTTTCCTCTGAAACTGTGAATCCTCTCTGGCCTTCAGGCCATGAAGCCAAATATAACCACTGGCCCCAGACAAGCTCCTGTGGCTGTTACCAGCATCTGCAAGCATGGCCATCACCCCATCTTCCTGCAGATCATCCAAAGCTCTCTGAAACCTTTCTCTTCTATTCCTCGAGCCCTCAATGCACCAAGTACCGTGCTATGCAGCACAGGAAGGATGCAGTTTCTTCAGGGTTTGCTCAGTCAAGTAAAGTGAAGCTGACCTCAACATAGACTGGCTACTCTGTGACTCTCTCAGCCCTGCGGCCTAATGGAGTCAGCTGAATGCCCCTGGAAGTGGAAGCAAGGTGAAGTAGTGAGAGCCTCCCTCCAGGCTTTACATTCTGGCTCTGGTCCTGGTCAACTCTCCACACTTGGGCACATCTCATTACCTCCTGGAGCTTCAGTTTCCTCACCTGTCAAGTGGAGGTGATAATTCCTACCTCGCAGGATTTGAGGTGATGCCACTGTGACCCCACCTCCAGCTTTCATCAGTGTCTCTCTAACTCTCTGGTTTATTCTGAAGAGTCTTTTCTTCCCACTGCAGTAAGTCATCACCAAAAACCAAATGTTCTGTTCCACTCCTTGTTTCTTTTTTTTGTTTTGTTTTGTTTTTTTGTTTGATGATTTCCACCAGAAAAGTATTCTGCCTTTCTCCCGGGTGAGTGTATTCCTCACCAACTTCTTTGAAAACCTTTGGCAGAGGGGAGCATACTTCGACTAAATGCTGGCAGGGAAGAGAAGGGAGGGAGGGGCAATACACTCCTTCTACCTAGAGAGTCTTTCCCTTTTCCCAGATGCAGGGCTTCCTCACCTGCAGCCTCAGCTCAGCCCCCAGCAGCCCTGGGAGGTGCTCAGAGCTGACACCCCTCAGCCCATCATACAAACGAGGAAGCCAAGGTGCGCAGAGATTGCATGGCTCATCCAGGGCGCATAGCCAATCCGTGAAGCCAGATGTCTAAAGCAGGTCTCCAACTCCACATCAGTGCTCCTGTTTCTGGTTGCAAATCCAAGAGGGAAGCTTTCTGACTTTGGCCCAAGATATGGGAGTGGGGCAGCAAGCCTGCCTTGCCTCCTGTAATCATTTGCAAGGCTTTTGCAACTGCTTCCTCTTCCAGAAACACAAAGAGTTAGAGCCTCTGTTTCTATAGTCAGTAGTGGAATTCATCCCCATCTGGAATCACGGCAAGTCCAAGATCTCATCCACCAGCCCAGCCCCACTAAAGTCTCCACTTGTTACTTCATGAGAAGGCTTGAATGAGTGATTACCCTGTGTGAGCCTTAGTTTCCTCATCTCTTAATGAACTGGGGATATGAATACCTACTTCTGTGAGACTTCCCTGGCAGTCCAGTGGTTAAGTCCCCGAGCTTCCGCTGCAAGAAGAGTTCAATCCCTGATTAGGGAACTAAGATCACATTTGGCACGTGGCCAGAAGAATTTAAAAATAGAAAAGTACCTACTTCTCATTGTTGGGATGATGTACTCTCATATGTGAACAATTACTACACTGCAGGCATCTTATGACAGTTGTTATGTGCCAGGAATTATTCTAGGTACTGGATATACACAGTGAACAGACAGGAGACCTTCCTCTTGTGGAGCTTACCTGCTAAAGGGGGAGTATCAATGATAATTTAACAATGAAGTAGATAAGTCCCCAAGCTGTCGCTTATACACATCTAGATGTGTATAAGAGACAGCGTTAATTCTGACCCAGTTTTTTTTTTTAATTTTTAAGGTGTTGAAGGAATACTACTTTCTGCATGTAAATAGGAAGTCAAAACCGTTTGGAATAGGTTATCTCTTGTTATCTACTTGACTGGTAGACTTAAGCATATTATTTTACTTTTACCTGAAGGAATACTGATAGCACAAATTATATACTCTGAGACAAAATAATTAAAATGTGAAGAGACTCATTTCATTTACAGGGGCTTTTCATAAAGTCCTGAAAACAAGTAGTATGTGAATATAAATTAAATTATTATCTGTGCTATTATTACATTATATTTCTGAACATAGTATCATAGTATACTTTTAATAATTATTTAAAACTTTAAAAATATTTTGCTGCCATATAAACAAAATGAAGCACATGCAAAAAAGAATGAAATCATCCTTGCTTGAACCTTTCATTTACAATCATGTACATCAGCTAAGAAAGAATATTAAAGTAATAATATAAATCATGTCTATAATATAATGCTTCTTGGGTGCCAGTTTCCATGGTAATATTTTACTATTACAGCCCTATGAGTTTGAAATTTCTTTAAGTTATAGATTATGAAACTGACATTTAGTTTAAGTAATACTTTCAAAATCCATGTCTAGTAAGTAACAAGAGTAGAAGCCATGCTCATGTCTGCCTGGCTCCCACATTCTTAACCGCTCTATTATTTCAAGGTCTCTATTTTCTTTATTGGATCAAGAAGTCAACCTGATGCAATGTTTTCAGAGGCTAACAGCTGTATCATATCACTTTGTATTACTGAAACCAGATTATCACAGTAGAACTAAAAATAAAATACTCATCAATGGACTTGCTAATAGTGATTCTCTTTTATAGATATTGGGTTTCCCTGGTGGCTCAGATGGTAACGAATCTTCCTGCAATGCAGGAGACACATGCAGGAGACCTGGGTTCGATCCCAGGCTCAAGAAGATTCACTGGAGCTGGAAATGGCAACTCACTCCAGTATTCTTACTTGGAGAATTCCGTGGACAGAGGAGCCTAGCAGGCTACAGTCTGTAGGGTAGCAAAGAGTTGGACGCAACTTAGCTATTAAACAACAACTTTTATAAAGACAAGTATTTCAAGAAAAATAAAGAGCTACTCAAGCCTTAAAGAATAGAATTGGATTAAGATCAGTGACTAATGGCAGACAGAAGACACCATTCCCAGATTTCTAGAAGGAATCTTCATTCTTAGTGTCAATTTGGTACAGCAAATACCTGCCTCCTATTTCTGACAGCTTCTTACAAGACTTGGTTCATCAGTAATCTTCCTTTCTTAGTGCCTTTAATTTTTCTTATATCATAGACGTTTACCCATGCCAAATATGCTCAAATAGTCCTAGAACAGAAATTCATTTTTCAGCCAGTGCCACCATATATCGTTTTTCCTTTAATATCAGATTCTCAAACACAGAAATCTATTCTTGCCATTCATTCCTCAGTCTTCTGCAACTAGGGGCCAACTCCCAGCACTTAAATACACTCCGAAATCAGATGAAATCTAATGCCCAATCCAAGTCTATTCCCAAAGTCTACTCTACTACCTCATTTATTAATTTTGTTCATAAGAAATTTCATATTATCGAGCACTGTATTATAAAAATTATTTAATGGAAAAAGGAAAAGCACTAAAAAGAGTTTTAAGAGCATCAGATAAAAATTCTCCTCTTCTACAGGAATTTTAAATAATGAATGTTTTATTCAATATATGTTGTTGGTGTTCAGTCACTAAATCGTGTCCGACTCTATGTGACCCCACAGACTGCAGCACACCAAGCTTCCCTGTCCTTCACTATTTCCTGGAGATCACTCAAATTCATATCCATTTAATCAATGATGCTACCTAACCATCTCACCCTCTGCTGTCCTCTTCTCCTTTTGCCTTTAATCTTTCCCAGCATCAGGGTCTTTTCCAATGAGTCAGCTCTTCACATCAGATGGCCAAAGTTTTGGAGGCTCAGGTTCAGTGTCACTATGGCTTCACCCACTTTACTATCTATCTACTATCTACTTTTCACCTGAGATACTCATAAGTCATTTCCATCACAAGTACTCTAAATAAAGAAAAACAAAACAAGCAAACAAAAAAAACTAAAGCATGACCATAATGGAAATCATGGTGAAAAGAGATTGCATAAGTTTAGGGGCTACTGGTGGGAGGAAGTATAATTGGATCCACTGAATTTTTTGAACAGGACTATTAGATGATTAAGAAGACTTATGGAAAAAGTGTAGAGAAACAGAATGGAATTTGTTTCCAGCAAAGGAAAACAAAACAAAACAAAACATGAGGCTAAATCTATACCAGTGATGGAACATTATAGGAAGGGAAATTGAAGGGAGAAATCTAATACCATATCAATAAGACATATCAAAGAAGTATAAGAAGGAGCTATAAATACTGAATGACTTTTAAGTTTCAGTACCAAGTGACAAGGCTTCAGGTGGTGCTAGTGGTAAAGAACCTGCTTGCCAATGCAGGAGACATAAGAGATGTAGGTTCAATCCCTGGGTCTGGAAGATCTCCTGGAGGAGGGCATGGCAACCCACTCCAATATTCTTGCCTGTAAAATACCACAGAGGAACCTGGCAGGCTACACTCCATGGGGTCTCAAAGAGTTGGACATGACCAAAGTAACTTAGCACACATGCACCAAGTGAGAACATGCTAGTGTTTCTGTTAAGTTGAACTGAGGGTTCATGTTATATGAATTTTGATTACCAAAAATATGCTGCAATCCTAACCCACAGTACCTGTGAAAGTGACCTTATTTGGAAATAGTCTTGGAGGTATCATCAAATTATGATCAAGTCATTAGTGTAAGCCACACTCCAATATGACTGGTATCCTCAAAAAAGAGGAAAGCACCACAGAAAGACAGAGACACACAGGGAGAAGGTCATGTGATAACAGAGGCAGAGACTGGAATGACACAGCTGGCAAGCCAAGGATTGGCAAGGACAACAGCAATCACAAGAAACAAGAAGGGATAAGAAGGATTCCTTCCTACCAATAAATTTCCACTGTTTTAAATCACCCAGTTTGTGGACTTTATTGCAGCTACCGCAGGAAACTAATACACTTGATAATCTTAGTTGCTACTTGGTAAATGCTATGTTTGGGAGGCCTTTGGGACACCCATGGGGAGATGTACAGTAGACAGTAAAAATACAAATCTAATGCTCAGGGGAATAGGTCAAGGTTAGAAACATGGCTCTGGGAAACTTTGATATATCGACCATAGTTAAATCATCCTATAAGAAGGGCAGAATATACTGCATTAATCAAGGTCATTAGTGCTAGCTGTTGTTAATATCCTCCAAATATATCATAATATAATTAAGCTTTCCTATTCACTTCACAGGTGAAATAGGTTTTCTGAAGGAAGCCTTCCCTATGGTGGCCAAGTGACCCCAATCCTCACATTCTATGGCTCCACTACTTTTAAGGGACCTCTCAGATTCTTCATTGGATTCTATATGCAGGAGTTTGAAAAGCAGAGAGAGTAGCATCATGTGAGCTACTGTATGAACCAGGCTTCTCCACGTTTCCCTAGCTAGAACTCAGTCATTTGCCCTAAACCTAAGTGCAAAGGAGGCTGGGAAATGTAGTCTCCCTGTTTGATCAGATGACCACATCTGCAGATTCTATCATAGATGAACATAGAAATAAATGTATGCAAGATGGAAAATGACCTTCATGCCTTAGTAAGTACAGACAAAATTCTGTTACTTTCAGAGGTGAGAGAGAGCAAGACTGGTTTTGGCTATGTAAAATTAAAGTACAGCAATAATTGTGTTGAACTTTGAAGAGACTGTATGATTTTTTTTTTTAACTAAAATAGCTTTTTTTTTTCCTTTTTTTTTGTATTTATTTATTTTTTTACACGAACTCCCAAACATGAACCCCCCTCCCACCTCCCACCCCACATCTTCCCTCCAGATCATCCCCATACACCAGCCCCAAGCATCCTGCATCCTGCATTGAACATAGACTGGCAATTCATTTCTTACATGATAGTATACATATTTCAATGCTATTCTCCCAAATCATCCCTCCCTCTCCCTCTCCCTCTCCTTCTCCCTCAGAGTCCATAAGTCCGCTCTACACATCTGTATCTCTTTTGCTGTCTTGCATACAGGGTCCTCATTACCATCTTTCTAAATTCCATATATATGTGTTAGTATACTGTATTGGTGTTTTTCTTTCTGGCTTACTTCACTCTGTATAATTGGTTCCAGTTTCATCCATCTTATTAGAACTGATTCAAATGTATTCTT
>SJYX01013708.1:0-29470 GCA_006410675.1 Oreotragus oreotragus
CAGTATTCTTGCCTGGAGAATCCCATGGCCAGAGGAGCCTGGCAGGCAACAGTCCATAGGGTCACAAGGCGTCAGGCATGACTGAAGCGACTTAGCATAAACGCACATGTAGACAGCATGTGCTTTTTAAATCTAGTCTGACAATCTCTGCCTTTTAACTGGGATGTTTACATTAGATACATATAATGTGATTATTGGTGTGGTTCGATCTGAGTCTCTCTTCTTGCTATTCTTTTGTTAGTCATATCTATTCTTCACTCCATTTTCTTCTTTTTCTGCGTTTGTTTGGGTTAATCAAATATCTTTTATAACAGTGTTATTGAAATATAATTTATACACCATATAATTTATACACCACATAAGTCACCCATCAAAATATATAATCAAGTTGTTTTTAAGTAGATTCGCAGATGTGTGGAACCACCACCACGGTCAATTTTAGAAGATTTTCATCGCCTCAAAAAGGAACCCTGCATCCTTTCGTTGTCACTCTCCATGCCCTATTCCTCCCAGTTCTGTGCAGCCACTGGTTTGCTTTCCGTCTATAGATTTGCCTATGTTGGACATTTCAGATAAACTGAATCATATAATATGTGTTATTTTTGTGACAGGTTTCTTTCATTTTTCAGTGTTTTTAAGGTGTCGGTTGAGGCATATATTAGGACTTCATTCCTTTTTATGAGAGAATAATATTTAATGGTACCACATTTTGTTTATCCATTCACCAGTTGAGGCACATTTGGGTTGGTCTACTTTTAGGCTGTTGTGAAGCACGCTAGTGTAAACATTTGTGCATAAATTTTTGTTTGAACACAGGTTTTCAGTTTCTTTGGGTATATACCTTGTAGTTGTATTGCTGGGTCATGTTGTACTTCTTTGTTTGAACACATTGAGGAACTGCTGGACTATTTTCCACATCAGCTGCACCATTTTACAGTGCCACCAGCCATGTATGAAGGTTCCAGTTTCTCTGCATCCTCACGAACACTTCTTATTTTCTGGGTTTATTTTTGTTATGGCCATCCTAGTGGGTGTGAAATGGCTTCTCATCTCACCGTAGTTTTTATTTGCTTTTCCCTTCTGACTAATGATATGGGACCTCTTTTTGTGTTTGTGTTGGCCATCTGTGTATCGTCTTGGGAGAAATGTCTATTCGGGCATTTTAAAATTTGATNGCCATCCTAGTGGGTGTGAAATGGCTTCTCATCTCACTGTAGTTTTTATTTGCTTTTCCCTTCTGACTAATGATATGGGACCTCTTTTTGTGTTTGTGTTGGCCATCTGTGTATCGTCTTGGGAGAAATGTCTATTCGGGCATTTTAAAATTTGATGGTTTTTTTCTTGTTGAGCTACAATTTCTTTACATATTCTGGATACTAGACTCTTATCAGATATATTATTTGCAGATACTTTCTTTGGGTTGGGCTGTCTTTGGGTTGTCTTCTCACTTTCCTGAGAATATCCTTTGATGCACAAAAATTATAATTTTGATGAAATCCAATTTATTTTTGTTGTCATTACATGTACTTTTGGTGTCATATCTAAAAACTCATTGCCAAATCAAAGTCATGAAGATTTACTCCTTTGTTTTTTTCAAAGAATTTTATAATTTGAGCTTTTCTATGTAGGTCTTTGTTCCATTTTGAATTCATTTTTTATATAGTGTAAAGTATAACTTCATTCCTTTGCATGTAGATGTTGAGCTGTTCTGACAGTATTTGTTTCCGATTATTCTTTCTTCATTGAAAGTTTTGGTACCCTTTGAAAATCAGTTCAGTTCAGTTGCCCAGTCATGTCCGACTCTTTGCGACCCCATGGATTGCAGTATGCCAGGCTTCCCTGTCCTTTACCAACTCCTGGAGCTTACCCAACTCATGTCCATGATGAGTCGGTGATGCCATCCAACCATCTCATCCTCTGTCATTCCCTTCTCCTCTTGTCTTCAATCTTTCCCAGCATCAGGGTCTTTTCAAATGAGTCAGTCCTTTACATCAAATGGTCAAAGTATTGGAGTTTCAACTTCAGCATCAGTCCTTCCAATGAATATTCAAGACTGATTTCCTTTAGGGTTAACTGGTTAGATCTCCTTGCAGTCCAAGGGACTCTCAAGAGTCTTCTCCAACACCACAGTTCAAAAGCATCAATTCTTCGGCACTCAGCTTTCTTCACAGAACAACTCTCAAATCCATACATGAGCACTGGAAAAACCATAGCCTTGACTAGACGGACCTTTGTTGGCAAAGTAATGTCTCTGCTTTTTAATATGCTGTCTAGGTTGGTCATAACTTTTCTTCCAAGGAGCAAGCGTCTTTTAATTTCATGGCTGCAGTCACCATCTGCAGTGATTTTGGAGCCCAGAAAAATAAAGTCTGTCACTGTTTCCATTGTTCTCCCATCTATTTGCCTTGAAGTAATGGGACCAGATGCCATGATCTTAGTTTTCTGAATGTTGAGTTTTAAGCCAACTTTTTCACTCTCCTCTTTCACTTTCATCAAGAGGCTCTTTAGTTCTTTGAAAATTAGTTGCTGGAAATGGACGCCATTTCTGGACTCTAAAGCCAATAAATATCACACTGCTTTGATTACTATAGCTTTGTGGTAGGTTTTGATATTGGAAAGTATGAGTCTTTCAACTTTGTTTTCCTTTCTCAAAATTGTTTTACAATTTCATATGAACTTTGGGTAGGCCTCTCAGGTGGCACTAGTTGTGAAGAACTCACCTGCCAGTGCAGCAGACGTGAGTTCGATCTCTGGGTCAGGAAGATTCCCTGGAGGAGGGCATGACAATCCCCTCCAGTATTCTTGCCTGGAGAATCCCATGGATAGAGGAGCCTGGCGGGCTACAGTCCGTAGGGTCACAAAGAACTGGACACAACTGAAGTGACTTAGCATACACACATCCATGAACCGTAGGATCAGATTTTCCATGTTTTTAAGAAGGACCATTAGAATTTTGATGGGGGATGGCACTGAATCTGTAGATCTATTTGGCTTGTATTATCACTTTAACAGTAGTAAGACTTCCAGTTTGTGAACACAAGAATGTCTTTCCTTAGGTCTTCTTCGGTTTCTTGTATCAATGCTTTTTAACTTTCAAGATAGAAGTATTTCACGTCTTTCTTCAGCATTTGTTTTTTCATTGATTTTGTGAATGGAATTGTCTTTTAATTTCCTTCTCAGATTGTTCATTGTTAGTGTAAAGGGAAACTGATTTTCCTGCATGTTGATCTTGTATCCTGAAATTTTGCTGTACTTGTTTATTAGCTCTAGCAGTTATTTTGTGTGTGAATTTTTAGGATTTTCTATATTTAAGAACATGTCATCTGAAACTGAAATGGTTTTACTTCTTCCTTTTTAATTGGATGGCTTATTTCTTTTTCTTGCCTAATTGCTCCAGCTAGAACTTCCAGTGTTTAGTAAGAGTGGGGAGAGGAGACATCCCTGTCTTGACCCTGATCTTAGGGGGAAAGCTTGTGGTGTTTCACCTTTGAGTATAATGTTAGCTGTGGATTTTTATAAATACTGATTTATAATCATGCTGGGGAAGTTACCTTCAATTGCTAGTTTGTTGACTGTATTTTTCTTAATCATGAAAGATTTTGTCCATCCTTTTTCCTGTATCAGTTGAGATGATCATATAGGTTTTTTTCCTTCAGTTCTATGAACGTGATATATTAACATCGATTGATTTCATATGATGAACTACCCTTGCATTACTGAAATAAATCCCACTGGGTCATAGTGTATAATCTTTCTAATATGCTGTTAGATTTAGTTTGCTGGTATTTTGTTGAAGAGTTCTATAAAGAGTCATAAGGGATATTGGTATGTAGTTTTCTTTTCTTTGGATGTATCTGTCTGGCTATAGTATCAAAGTAATGCTGGCTTCATAGAATGAGTTAAGAAGTGTTTTCTTCTTCTTTTTTATTTTTGGATGAGTTTGAGAAGGATTGTTGTTAATTCTGTAAATGTTTTGTAGAAGTCATTAGTGAAACCGTCTGATCCTAGCCTTTTTGTTGGGGGATTTTGATTACTGATTCAGCCTCTGTTTTTGTTACAGGTTTGTTCAGATATTTTATTTCTTCTTGCGTTAGTTTTGATAGTGTGTTTATAGAAATTTGTCCTTTTCATCTTAAGTTTCTAATTTGTTGGCATGTAGTTGTTCATAATATTCAGTTAAAATCTTTTCAGGCTTCTGTTAAGTTTAGTAGTAATGTGCACACTTTTTTTGGGGCTGTGCTTCACAGCTTGTGTGGAGTCAACCACTGGACCACCAGGGAAGTCCCCCCACTTTCATTTTTCATTTTAGTAATTTGAAGCATCTTTGTTCTTAGTGTAGCTAAAGATTTGTCAATGTTGTTGATCTTTTCAAAGAACCAACTTTTGGTTTCATTGAGTTTCACTATTTTTTTTTTAACTCTCTATTTCATTTTGTCTCTGCTTTAAACCTTTTATTATTTCTTTCCTTCTTCTAGCTGTTTGTTTAGTTTGTTCTTCTTTTTCTAGTTCCTTAAGGTGTAAAGTTAGGTTGTTGATTTGAGATCTCTTATGTAGACATTTATAGCTATAAATTTCCCTCTGAGCACTGATTTTGCAGCCTCCTGTAAGTTTTGGTATGCTGTATTTTTATTTTGGGGCTTCCTTGGCAGCTCAGCTGGTAAAGAATCCACCTGCAGCGCGGGAGACTGTGGTTTGATTCCTGGATCGAGAAGACCCCTTGGAAAAGGGATAGACTACCCACTCTAGTATTCTTGGGCTTCCATGGTGGCTCAGACAGTAGAGGTCTCCTGTGATGCGGGAGACCTGGGTTTGATCCCTGGGTGGAGAAGATCCCCTGGAGGAGGGCATGGCAACCCACTCCAGTGTTCTTGCCTAGAGCCCCATGGACAGAGGAGCCTGGCAGCCTGTAGTCCATGGGGTCACAAAGAGTCGGACATGACTGAGTGACTAAGCACAGCACATTAGGTCTTGGAGCATATGTATAATGGTTAGTTTGAGGGCTTTGTTAAATCAAACACCTGGTGCTCTCGTTGGAAGTTCCTGTGACACCTTTTTCTTTGGTGTCTGGGTCTTGCTTTCTTGTTTCTTCACATGTCTCCTAATTTTGTTAGAAACTGGACATAGTAGATAACATGTCTCAGGTCCTGGTTTCCCCTCCGTCTAGGGTTGTTACTCTTACTCACTTGTTTGCTTGTAAAGTGACGGCTTGGATAGTCTTAGTAAAGTCCGCTTCCCTGTGCCTGTGGTATGGAACCTCTAATGCTCTGCCTCAGGAGTGCAGTGCTGGTGTGCCCACAGTCATCCTGAGGGGCAGCGGTGTGGGCTGGCCTCTCTTTCCCTGACCACACCCAGCTGTCAAGCTCCACTGATTGCTGGCTGCTTTACTGTTTTCAGCTATACCTAGGGGCATAAGAAGAATTCAGGTGAACTCAAACTCCTTCAAAGGAATAGTTCTTGAGGTCAGTGTTTAAAGTTTGTTCTGATACCGCGAGAGCTCTTCCCAGCTGTCTCTTCCCATTTATGTTTGACAAACTGATCATCCCACAGCTTAACCAGTATTGTCAATGAATCTATCAATTGCCTCTTCCAGCTGCCTTTACTTCTGTTTTGAGCATACCCTAGGGCTTAAACTTCACACCCTATTGCAAGTGAAGTAGGGGAAGGACAGCAACCCCTTATCTCTCTTCATAGGAACCCTCTACCCCACAAGCCAGGGCCAGGGCATTTGAGTCCCCAGTTTTCTACCCAAGGTGACAGAGCATCCAGTGCAGCATGGGGGCTGGTGGGAAAAGCGAGCCCCACTTTTCGACTGCACTTGCCTGGGCCTCAACCTCAGCAACAGGTACCTGGGGTCAGGACGAGAAACATCAATGCCCTATCTCTTCCAGGAAAACGGCTTTCGACAGGCCAAGCAGAAGAGGGAAGCTTGTATGTTTGGCCGTATCTGTCTAGGGTGGGTTTCTTCCTTAGGGGGAGGGAAGGAGCAGATCTCAGCTCAGACATCTTGTTGTTGTTGCGTTGCTCGGTTGGGTCCCACTCTTTGCGACCCCGTGGACTGTAGTGTGGGCTGCAGCCAGACTTCTCTGTCCTTCACCATCTTTTGGAGTTTGTTCAAACCCGTACCCGTTGTTGTCAGTGATGCCATCCAATCATCTCCTCCTCTAACGCCCTCTTTTCCTGCCTTCAGCCCTTCCCAGGATTCAGGCTCCTTTCCAGTAAGTTGGTTCTTTGCATCATGTGGCCCAGGTATTGGAGCTTCAGCTTCAGCTTCAGCATTAGTCCTTCCAGTGAATATTCAGGGTTGATTTCCTTTAGGATTGACTGTTTTGGTCTCCTTGCAGTCCTAGAGACTCTCAAGGGTCTTCTCTAGCACCACAGTTCAAAAGCATCAATTCTTATGCACTCAGCTTTCTTAATAGTCCACCTCTCACATCCATGCATGACTACTGGAAAAGCCATAGCTTAGACTCGATGGACTTTTGTTGGCAAAGTGATGTCTCTGCTTTTTAACATGCTGTCTAGGTTGGTTATAGCTTTTCTTCCAAGGAGCAAGCATCTTTTAATTTCATGGTTGAAGTCACCATCCACAGAGATTTTGGAGCCCAAGAAAATAAAGCCTGTCACTGTTTCCCCGTCTATTTGCCATGAAGTGGTGGGACTGGATGCCACCGTCGTAATTTTTTGAATGTTGAGTTTTAAGCCATCTTTTTCACTCTCCTCTTTTACCTTATCAACAGGCTCTTTAGTTTCTGTTCCCTTTCTGCCATAAGGGTAGTGTCATCTGCATATCTGAGGTTTTCGATATTACTATTACTGAGTTTTAGTAGATTTTCTTGAATAAAAATTTTGTTTTCATTTGCTTGGTGCCCTTAGGGCCATTTCCAGAGACTGTAAATGGTTGGGTTTTTAAAAATAAGTGCCAGCAGTTTTGCTGGCAAGCAGCTGTGGAGCTCTGCACACTATCACACCAGCTCCAGTAAAAGTTCCGTATGGTTCTTCTTCATCTTCTTTGTTGGCTTGTTAGTTACAGTTCCCTTTTTTTGCTGTTTTAATGGTTGATTTGAGTTTATAGTATATACAACTTAGCAAGTTCAATCCCTCAAATGTGTGTAGAACTCCATGTATAGTGTGAGAACTGGACAGTGCGTGTCCGTTTCTCCCTTTCTACCTTTTTTGAAGCTGTTGTCATGCATTATACTTTTACATGTGCTGTAGACCCCACAAATGCTGGTATTAACTTAGTTTAAACAGTCAATCATCTTTTTAAGAGATTGAAATAATAAGAAAGAAAATTACTCATTTACTCGTATAATTATGGTTTTCAGTGCTCTTCATTTCTTTGAATAGAACCAGATGCCCATCTGCTTTTTCTTCTGCCTGAGGGACTTTTTAAAACATTTCTTGTAGTGATGGTCTGTTGGCAGTGAATTCTTACACCTTTCGTATGTCTTTATCTGGTGCATTTGAGTGTTGGCTGGTGAATTCTGTGATGAAGAAATTTCATCACAAGCTTTATTATCCTTCCTTTAATGCATGAGAAGGAAATGGCAACCCACTCCAGTACTCTTGCCTGGAAAATCCCACGGATGGAGGAGTGTGGTAGGCTACAGTCCATGGGGTTGCAAAGAGTCAGACTCGACTGAGCGACTTCACTTCTGCCCCCAGAGCCCTGCTCCACTCAGGTGAGCTTGTCTCTTGGGTGGCCTGCCTGTACTGCTTTTGCCTTCCTTCCGTTCATGCTTCCGTCTTGCTCTGTTCCTTTTCCGAGTGGACGGGGAGAAGAGAAGGAGGGGCCTTAGGTGGCTGGCCTTGGGTATTTGTGGGAGCAGCTTCTCCCAGCCTGTGCTGCCTGCTGAGCTTGCAGTTCCCGTGCTTCGCAGAGATGGAGGGGCAGGTGGGCAGCCAGCTCACCAAACAGCAGTAGGGGGAGGAAAGAGCACAGTCCAGAAGTTCTTGCCAAGCGAGCCCCCGAACCGTGGTGCTGGGTTTCCTTCCATACCAACGTATGACCTCTTTCTGGCTCCTCTTGAGGTTCCTACAGGTTTTCAACTGGGTGTTCAGAGCCTTATGATCTTTTGCCTGTAGTGTTGACTTGGGTAGAGTGGGAAGACTCGCAGTCTTTTTGGTTCCCTGTCATATCCAATGCCAATAGTTTATTCCATTATCTTGGATTTTCTAGTTAGGCAATCTAATCCTGAATAACTATTTTAATTTTGTTTCTTTATTTCTAATTTATTCTTTGTTTTCATAAGTAGTATTGGGATAGGAAGTCTAGAAGAACAATGTGGGATCACATTAACTAATCTTTTTATTGTGCTGTCTTAGTGGAAATGTTTGTAGTGTTTCCATGTTATAAGCTTGATATTTACTATTGCTTTCTGATAGATACCTTTATCAGGTACCTTGATGTCTCTAATTTAGTAAGCCTTCAGAAAATGAGGTGTGAGTATATAATTTAATTAAATGTCTTTTGAAAGTGAAAGTGAAGTCGCTCAGTCGTGGCCGACTCTTTTCGACCCTATGGACTGTAGCCTACCAGGCTCCTCTGTCCATGGGATTTTCCAGGCAATAGTACTGGACTGGATTGCCATTTCCTTCTCCAGGGGATCTTCCCGACCCAGGGATCGAACCCAAGTCTCCTGCATTGTAGACAGATGCTTTACCATTTGAGCCATCAGGGAAGTCTCTGTTAAGGTGATTTTTTTTTCCTCCTAACATTTTTATTGTGGTAAATTACATTGGTATTTTTCTTAATAATGAATTACTCTTACAGTGCCAAAATTAACAGTGACAATATAATGTTTTTATGCAATGAAATTGATCCGCTTTCTTAAGGATTTTTACATCTGTGTACATAGAGAACATTGGTCTGTAGTTTTCTTGTGTGAGTTACATGTCTGGCTCCATCTGGGGCTTGATAATGTAGCTTTGTAAGAGCAATGACTGCATAGAACAATTCAGCCCCCTTTTGTTTCAACCTCCCCAGTAAACTAGCTTCCAGCCTGCATTTAGATGGCAGGAAAACCATTTACTTATTTTCATGAATAAATGTCTGTTTTGACTAATTGCAGATATTTTAAAAATAAAGAAAATGTGGTTTAAAAAAAAATGTAGGCATATAGGAAAGTCTGCAATGAAATGTAAAAGCCCCACGCCCTGGGAGCAAGCAGTGTTTTTTAGTTCCTACTGGATTTATTTAACTCACAGAATCAGTTGATACTTGCTATGAAAGAGGAAACATTTAACCCACTGAAGGGGCTTCACACTTTCCTTTCTCTTTTTTCCTCCCTCAGAGTTTTAGTTTGTTATATTTATATTGTCAGCGTTTATAATCTTCACATTCTGTTCTGTAACTCTTGTTGTTTTATATACTTGATTAATAAGTTGATTCCAGCAGTTTAAACCTTATAAAAACAGCACTAGTGGTTTTTTAAATAAGTAACTGTTCTTCACTGCAGACCACCTAGTGGATTAGACTTGGAAGAGGAACTGAAATGAATCTGCTGCTAACCCGGTGCTACACACTGAGGGGATTCCCAGGTGTCAAGATCTATGGAGCCTTTAAAAAATCTTCTGCTTTATTCCCTTCTACTTTATATGCATGTGCCACTGTTTTTTTTTTTTTTTTTCCCTTTTTATTATATTTAGTTTTCTTTTTATGTTCCTTTTTCATTTCTCTGGAATACTTCTTCAAGTAGTTTTTCCATATCTGGTATGTGGATTGTAAAATATTCAGGATATTTACATGTCTGAAAATGTCTTTATTTTGTACTATGCTTATTTGACAGTTTAGCTGTGTATAGAATTCTAGGTACAAAATATTTTTCCTCAGAATTTTGGAGTAATTGCCTCATTGTCTTCTGGTGTCTGCTGATTCTAGTAAGAAATCTTATGTCAGTCTGATTCTTTTATTTTAAAGATATCTTTTCTGAAAGTGTCTAAGATTTTTCTCATTATGTTTTGAGTTTTGAAATTTCATGAAGCTGGGTCAAGATGTGGTAGTTTTTTCATTTACCCTTGCTTCTTTACAGAATGATTAGCTTTGCATTCTTAGCTTTAAATGTAATCTATTGTGCTTCCAGTAGTTTGACTTTACAGTTTTCATGTAAAACTTGAGAATAAGTTTATATGCCTGCACAGACTGCTACAACTGAAGGTGGAGGCAGGACAGATGATAAGACTGGCTGGTGGACAGGTTCCTGTCAGTTTTAAGAGTCATATCTTTCTTTAATTTTGGCTGCATGTTAGAATAGTCTGGGGGGCTTTACGAAACCTGATGCCCAAGTCCTACGCTAAGATTTTCTTGTGTAATTTATCTGGGGTACAGACATAGCAGGGGGTTTGTAAAGAATCTTCCCAAGAGATACTGAGGTACATCCACTCCTTTAAAACCCTCAGGAATGTGCAGCTTCACCTCCACTCTATGGTAGGCTTGGTCCTGAGGGAGTCTTGTTAGCTCCTGACACAGCTGCAGATTTTGGGATCCTCCTGGAATACCCCTCAGATGACATCCAAGTGGGTGTTCGCTTTGAGATCCTGTTCTGACCCAGTGGGTGACTTACCAACACACAGGGTCGCCGCTGCTCAGATCCTTTCCCGGTGAGGGGGTCAGTAGGGTTTGGGTTAGGATTAGAGCATTCAGTATAGCTCTCAGGGGACAGGTGTGAGTGGGAGAGATAGTCCTGCTCTCTGTACACCTCTTGTCCTGTAAGCCCCCTTCTCACCTTCCTCCTTTCTCTCTGGTCCTTTCTTCTAGCGCTGGGTGGTCACTTTCACTTGATGATTCTTGCTTGTGCTCCTTGCAAGTTCACGTGGTTCTCGCCTGATTTCTGGGAGGACTGTTGCTACCACTGGGGAACTTGCTCATTTACCTGGAGTTCACCCCCCACCCCCGAGTTGAGCTCTCTGGGGCCTGCCCTCTAACGGGTTTAAACATCGCTGAACACTAGCTCTTAAGGAATGTGGTGCACTGTTCTGTGAAGGGGCTTATCCTCCCACCGAGGGCAACCAGGACGAGTGCGCTTTGCTTTGCCTGTCGTAGCTTCCAGCCAGTATTTTTGTTTTTGTTTCTTGGGGGAGGGGGACAAGTCAAGGGTGAATGTTGGTGAAGGTGAGTTAAGAAACAGTTGGACTTTTGCGAATGAAACAAACTTCTCTCCCAAAATATGCTCCCCTGCCCTGCCTCGTGTTCCTCACAAATAGCAGCCAGTGCCCTCTACCTAGGAAAGCAGAAAGCTGTAGAAAATATTTTAGAAAAAAATTAAAAATCAGAAATAATTTTAAAGTCTTGGTCCTTTAAAAGAGGAAAGCTCTGTTTTTTTCTTGCTTTTAGAAGGTTCCTATGGAGAAGGAAATGGCAATCCATCCACTCCAGTACTATTGCCTGGAAAATCCCATGAACAGAGGAGCCTGGTAGGCTACAGTCCATGGGGTCGCAGAGAGTCGGACACGACTGAGTGACTTCACTTCACTTTACTTCATGGAAAGACTGTGTTCTTTGACGTTGCACAGTGACCCCATGCAGAGGTGCCTGTTGGTGGGTGAGGGCTCCACGGTTGGGTCCACTGCACCCAACCCATGCCTTGATTTCCTTCTTTGTGAGCAAGCCGTATCAGTAGTGCCCACATGGGCGTTGGGAGGACGTAGGACAAGCTGATGGGAGCAGGGTTCCAGAAGAGGCCGCATGTGGTGGGCCCTCAAGAAGTCTAGCAGCTGTTCGGTTACTGTCTTCTTCCTCCTCCTCCTCTTCATCATCTGGTGCACATTTTTAATATATCCCCCCAAATATTTCTTGTTTTCATTATCTTTAGTCTGTTAGAAATTGTTTATAAATCAGTTATTGGGGAACGTCTGTTTCAACTTCCTTCTGAAACATGCCAAAGAATTGATGCTTTTGAACTGCTGCGGTGTTGGAGAAGACTCTTGAGAGTCTCTTGGATTGCAAGGAGATCCGGCCAGTCCATCCTAAAGGAAATCAGTCCTGAATATTCATTGGAAGGACTGATGCTGAAGCTGAAGCTCCAGTGCTTTGGCCACCTGATGCAAAGAGCTGACTCACTGGAAAAGACCCTGATGCTGGGAAGGATAGAAGGCAGGAGGAGAAGGGGATGACAGAAGATGAGATGGTTGGATGGCATCACCGATTCAACGGACATGAGTTTGAGCAAGCTCTGGGAGATGGTGAAGGACAGGGAAGCCTGGCGTGCTGTAGTCCATGGGATGGCAGAGTCAGACACGACTGAGCAACTGAACGGCAATGACAACTATGAACAACCTTTGAAGATTTTTTAAAATTAAGATGTTTTGCATCTTCCATAGTGGGATGAGAGTAAGTTAAAGGCATTTTGATGACTCCTGTGATTGGTTGTATAATCTCTACTTTAAAAGCAAGTTGTTTTTTTTAAAGCAAGTTTTATCTTTCATAAAATGCTTTTTATAGAGTAGATATAACTTGAGCCACATCACCTTTGTATGTATTCTATCAATAACAAAAAAGTAAATTGTAATATTGTGAAGAAATGATTCTGCTGTCTCTTCGAGGTTGGATAAGGCGAATTCATGGGAATCCTGTGTTACACATTAATAAAATGGAGTTAATTTGATTATGTCAGAAAGGATGCATTTTCCTATAATAATATTTTCTTAAATAGTCAATGTTATATCGACTATTGGATACTGTAGATCCAAAGTATCTATTTTTAGAAGTGTTGGGTATTTAAATTGGGTTAAGATTCATTTACTATTATTTCATATCATAATAGAGCAAAACATTTCTTAATAATGTGATCACTTGCTAAAATTGAAGTAAAACACAATCCCACCCTCTTCTCTCCAAGAGTAAGGAATGTTAATATCGCACCGAGGCGGGAGTTTTTCCTGCTGTGACCATGACAACCGACTCCCCTCACAAAGGGACAGGCCTCCCCAAACATCAGGCCCTGGCACAAACATTTGACTTTTCAAGGCAATAATATTAAAGCAAATTCCTTATCTTTGCCAAACACAAGACTCATCGTGAGAAACTTTCAGCTCCCTTGGTAAATGCGTTTTCCTTCATTACCCAAATTCTTGGGGTCAGTTTTTCCCCTTCTAAAACCCAACGCCAATAAAACCACTTTCTTGCTGATTTCAAAGTGATTATGAAAAGTCTTTTCCCTTTTTTTTTGTTTTGATTCCATGCGCTCTTTCTCTGGGCCTGCCTTGCTTTGCAGTGATGATGGAGATTCAGCTCTAGCTGCTAATACATCCCCAGGGGTCAGGAGGCAGGCTCCTGCCTCCCCTTCTGTGGTTTTCCTTTGCTTGCTTGTTATACCTGTGGTTCTTTGAAATCTGTGACAGTCCCACTAAGTGGTTTGGGTTGGCCAAGCTCTAGGATTAATGCTGGAAATTAAGGTGCTACCTCACGTGATAATAGCCAGGCACTGCTCTGGGTCATACCCTTTGACGCCCTGCGCGAGGGCCGCGGTCCATCCTTGTGGTTGCAGTGCGATTTACTCCAGAGCACGGCCGAGTAACAGGAGGGACCTGCTTTCTCCTCCTGCTCCCCTTACTGCAGAAAGTTGGGGAGCACCTGGGGTGAGGCCTGGGGCAGACCTTTACTGGTGTCCCCTGGGACGGACCACAGTCTTCAGGTCATCACAGCTTTGAGTCAGAGGGATTTATTGTTTTAATTCTGCACACACCTGTTGTGCTTTGTGTGACTTTCCAGGGTGGCACCAAATCTAAATGTCTCTGTAATGCGATTAGGGTACCAGAACCTCTTTTCCAGGGAGGTGGGAATTGTGCCCCACAAAGGCCCCTTGGCCCCGTCTTTGGTTCTCAGTGCCTCCTCTAACCTGCCCCGCCCTCGGCATGCAGACCGGGCCTGCTGTGGGTTGATTTCTGCCTGTGCTGAAGCCTTTCCTAGCTGCCCTCCCTGTGAGTGCTGTCTGTGCTCCCTGTGCTGCTCACTGCCCAGCCCATCACTCGGAACCTCATTCTCTGAATTTACACTCCTGTTACCTCTCTGACCCTCTCTGCCATGGTCTCATCTCCTCTCCATAAGCCTCCCTAGTGCTTCCCACTGTTCGTTTGGCACTTTACATAGGTTTTTGGTTACCTTTCCAACTCTGTTGTAATCTCTTTGAAGATGAGGATTTTAAGCCATTTATTAAAATATAATACCCATATAGGAAAGTACACCTATCATCAAAGTACAGCTCAATTATTTTTCCACAGACTGAACACACCCTGCAGCCGGCTCCCTGAGGCAGAGCTGACCTCATCAGCCCTGGAAGCCCCCAGTCCCCGGGGCACCACTTCCCTGATTTTCAGGCACAGGTGAATCTGCAGCCTTTGTGCTCCACGTGCCGACCCGGTGCTCAGCAGTGCAAGTGGCGCCAACTCTCTGTGCGGCCAGGATTTTCATACACGTGATCTATTTTCTATTCTGTGAGGGGTTCTTGTGCCAGTCACGTCTTGGTGAAGTTGGGTCTGCACCTCCTGGGGGAGCCGGGGGGTCCCAGGATGCGTAGGAAGAGTGGACACTGACAGGGCCTGTAACTCATCCCTGGAACACGTGTTCAGTGAAATCTGTGCCCATGATGCGTCCAGTCCAATGAGCTGCTTCTACCAGCCGATCTCTCATGTGTTTGTGGCCCCATCTGTCAGGTAATTGTATCATGACTTTTATCAGCAGAGACTTTAGAGAAAGTGTTTCTGCCAGTTCTATTCAAGTCCTTCCATTCAGGGACATTGTAATTTTGTGTTTTAAAAATACTCCCCAGGGTTACCTTAGTGCTGTGCTGGATAGATGTTTGCTGGCTTTATTTTCCTTCTGTGAGCACATTCTGCCTTTACACTAGTACTGGGTGGACTCTTGTCTGTTATCATTATATTTACTGCATCAGTTTCACCTAAATTGGTCTGATTTTTTTACTTGAGGAGTGTTCCTAGCTTTCCTACCATGTACATCGCAGTAAGTTTTATGCAAGAGAATCCACTAAAGCTGAATTCTGAAAGAGCTTTTCCTTTTCTCTTTTATCAGTCGGATATNAGACTCTTGTCTGTTATCATTATATTTACTGCATCAGTTTCACCTAAATTGGTCTGATTTTTTTACTTGAGGAGTGTTCCTAGCTTTCCTACCGTGTACATCGCAGTAAGTTTTATGCAAGAGAATCCACTAAAGCTGAATTCTGAAAGAGCTTTTCCTTTTCTCTTTTATCAGTCGGATATTCTAAAAATCAAGCAGTAGCACAGAGCTCAGGGTCCTACCTTTGCTTCTTGGATGCGGTAAGTAACTGTTTTCTTTAAAATGTCCGACTGTATGTTGGCTCAGTAATTAAGAGATATTACATTTTGGTGTAGTTCTTTAAAGTCACTGTTCTAATATGTTACAACCAGTCTCTGACGTTGGCAAGTTGTTTCTGTGTAATTGCTGTAGCACCTGTTGAGGGGATTGATTTTTGATAAATGGGGTTACATAAAAACAGAAAATTGCACAACAGAGAAGCATATAAACAAAGTGAAGATAAACTAAGGAGATGTTGGCAGATACAATACTTAAAAGATTAGTAGCCTTTAATAGAACTAATTCATGCAAGTTGATGAGAAAACACAAAGAATAACGAGTAGTAGATAAACAGAAAAGGACAGGAGTGGAGACTTTCAAAGGTAGATATGCAAGCTATGATTTTTAAGAATGTTACATCATTTATGATCAAACACAAATTGAATTAGTTTGGTGCTACTTTTAAAAATAAAATTAACCAAGTTCTCTAAACATGTAGATTCTCAGTGTTTGGAATTGCTGTGTGAACTGGTAGCGTTAACAGCATAATTTTGCATTTGATATTAAGAACTTTAAAAAGGCTTATGTTCTGGACCCTGAATTTCACTCTAGGTATCCTTGAAATTCTGAAAAAGATATATGTACAAAGAAGCTCTAGTGTTATTAATTATAATGGAAAATTAGTTAATGGAAACAAGTTAATACAGGACAGGAGAGTAATGGTGAAGTGAATTGTGGTCAATCTGTATGAGAAAATTAGTGTAATGTTCATAAAGAATTTTTAATAACATGACAAATGATGATTGTAGAGTAAAAAAAAGAACCCGTAATTGTATGTGTTGTGTATACTCATGTGTAGATTTTCTTTTTAGTGATACTCTGAGAACATTTGTCTGTAGGCAGTCTTCCCTTGGGCCCCTCCAGGCCTGGGGGCGCAGGGTGGGGCTGCACTCCTTTTGTCTGACCTCTGCCCTTGGGGCTCCTTTTCCTCTATTTCTGTTTGTTTTGTTTCTTTGATTTTTGATCTTTGTGGTTTTGCATCTGGATTCATCCTGGTGCTCCACCTCTGACACCTGCAATTGGACCCTGGGCTCCATACTTGTAGCCCTTCCTCTTCCCTGAAGTGCAATGTAAGGCAGTCGTTTTCTTCTTTTGACAGCTGCGTGGTGTCCCATAGGTTCTGAGCAGAAATCTTAGTTTATTTTCCAGTGTCCATGGTAATTCCTTTCCCTCTTTGTGACCGTAGGTCCCCGGGTCTCAGGGGCACAGAACTGGATGAACCCTGACCCTGGGTTCAGGACGCATCCTGGTTGCTAATCTGTACATCCATCTCCTTGTTTGTTTCTGTGCCCAAGTCTCTTTTGCTAACGCTCAGCACCCATAATCCTGCCGTCCAAGACTAGTGCTAACTCCTGCTGCAACCTTGTTTACACTGCCTTGCACTCCTGGCGACCACCACACAACGCCCTGTCCCCACTCCCTGCTGAACTTTTTGGTGTCTAAGCAAATCTGAAAAAAAAAAAAAATTAAAAAATTTTAGTTGTAGTTAACTTTATAAAAAGAGTACCAGACTGTATAAAATATTCTGGAACTTTTTAAACTTATATTGTTAAGGTCCATCCGTATTGTTGCACGTCATTGTAGTTCGTTCTGTTTTGTTTTTTTTAATTGAGGGAGAATTTATATACAGTGAAAGGCAAGATTTTCATTTTGCATCAAAATGTGAAAATGTTGTGCAAAATGAGCAATGTGAGGGTTCTGACACCCATACACACCCCTGTCACTCACCNGCTTCATGGTTGGCAACCCTCTCTGTGTGTTGGCAGGGGCCCATCCCAGACTCACAGCTGGAGGATGGAGTGCTGTGTACACAGCTTAAGCCCAGTTTCTCAGTTAGTGTTCCCAGAAACAGAAAGCCTGATGCACAGTTTGATTCAGAAATATGATTCCCAGGAGCAGTGAGGTTAGGGGTGGACATCCGATGAGGGAGGGCAAGGTTGCTTGTTCTGGACCATCTGAAAAGTGACCTAAAATAAAAGAGCGAAAGGAGGAAGTATTTGTCTCCAGTCTCTTATTGGTCAAAAGTGGCTACCCCGCATTTCTGGGTGGCCCTGAGTGCTGAGTGGGTTCCTGTGGGCATCTCAGAGGACAGCATCAGTGGGGAGGAACTGCGAAGTGCAGAGGCTGTCTGAGACTTGCTGTCACTGTGGCTGCTCCCAAGTGAGACCTGCAGATCTGCTTGGAAGTGCTCATCACAGCCACATAGGAGGAAAGAGGCGAAGTTGAACGTATCTGAAATGACACAGCAGGTGTCTGCTTCACCTGGTCTTATAGGTACTCAGCAGACAACGAGCTCCCTCCTCTCCCAGCCTGGCTCTGGGGCAATCTGAACAGATGAGAGTGTGGAGGCTAAAATCCTCAGATGCTTTTCTGCACGCCTCTCCCTGCCATTCTGCCTTCCATAGAGGTCTCTTGTAATGTCATTTCATCTCCCAGGAGATAGATGTGGGCGACTGGCCCGTGTTCTGAGTACAGACCGTCGCAAGGGGTGGACCACTTCCTCTTCTCTGATGCTTCATTACATCAGGAGGACGTTTCAACCATCCGCTGATGATGATCCTCATTTTAGCTCCTCGTGTCTGCCTCTCAGACTTGGCGCAGGGCCAAGCTTCCAGTGTTTACTGTTTACTGTAGGTATTTTAGAGGAGGCTAGTGTGAGCAGTGGTCTCCAGTCCTTTTGGCTTCAGGGACCGGTTTCCTGGAAGACAGTTTTTCCATGGACCAGGGTAGGGGGATGGTTTGGGGATGTTTTCAGTGCATTACACTTAAAGTGCACTTTATTTCGATTATTCGTACATCGGTTCCCCCTCAGATCATCAGGCATTAGACCCTGGAAGTTGGGGACCCCTGAGATGGAGTCAGCCATGATTATAACCTGAAAGGAGGGTGGCTTCTTCATCCTGCCCTGCCCACCCCTTTGGGAGATGGATTTACATTCTGTTGAGACACACAGAGTCATTAGGGTTCTCATCATTCAAAAGGCAATTGGAGTCTTCCTCCTGGCTCAGCTGGCTCACGTAAAGCCTGCATCCAAATTCAGCTGACAACCGAGATAGCATCTTCGCTTGTTATTGTCTGGAATAAAAGTCTCTAGCTTGTAGACACTCAGAGAGGAGAGCAGTGTGTGATGCTCAAGCCATGCAATGCCCCAGATTCTGCAGACCTGCATCTTGCGGAGAACCATGTGCCTGGGCCCCTTCGGTTTGGTCCTCCAGGGAAGGGTTTTCACTGAGTTGTTCTGTGGCATGGCACCATCGGCCTTCAGGGAGGGGGACATGCTGCATTTTGCTAAGGATGTTGTTTGAAGCCGTTCTTTATTAGGGGATCCCTGGAAAAAATAACCTCAGCCCCTGTAGCAGAAACACTTTGTTTATACTGAGCAACTGGTTCATTTTTCCCCTTTGGACACTGAGTTGATTGACTGTGTTCTCCTTCTTGGGTAGACAGGCAGTGCCGAGTTTTTGAACCTCTTTCCCTAGCTGTATGGCAGTCTTTGGGGTATGGTTTCAACCTCAGCATCATCTCATCTGTCCCGCTTTCATTTTTCTGTGTTCTTCTGGCCTCACCTTTTTATAGTTTGTTTTCTTAATATCAAATTGAGAAAATACAGAAAGTCATCAAGAACAAAATTCACCTATGTCCCCTGGAATGAGAAATATTCAGTGCTAATAACCGATATAATCTTTCATTCACTTGTATATGTATATATTTTTTCTGCTTATGCATCTATATTTCTCTCTATGCTTGCCTATCCATCCACACTCCAAAGGTCCTTGAGTAACTAGTTCCACTTCATTCCAAGGCCTAATCCATGGACTGTGAAAACTGCAATTCGCCTGAGATTCTGTTAACTCCTTTCCCTCTCTCCAGACTTTCACTTTGCAGATGTCTTCTGTGTGGGTGCTCTATCCCTACTGCAGGGAGGATTGGCAATTTCAGGATCAGTCCCGTTGCTGGGATTCAGGACAAAGTGACTTAGACCAAATCCTCCTGGAGTTGGTCAAAATTCTTCTAAAATTAACCAAGAGTGGCTTCCTTGCTGGATCTTGCCGGCTTCTTTTGCATTTCTCCTGGTTCTGTTCTCCTTACTCCCCTGTTCCAAGCCCTGCCAAAGAAAAGCAAATGCATGCTCCTGCCTCTTGCGTGGCATCTTGGTGACCTCATGCCATGTCCTCAAGGGTCTGAGGCCCTCTAGGGCCCCTGGAGTTCTGACCAGAGGCGTGAACTCTTGGAATTAGAGGAAGATCTTAGGTTGAATCAGAGCTCCCGTCAGAGTCTGACTAAAGTGCTCCGAGATTTGGTGTGGACTCTAGGTCTAGCCAGACAGGAGGGCCTGGTCAGGCCTCCAACAGACATGCAAAGAGAATTGTGTCCCTCTGGCGCATCTCCAGGGTTGGTGCACACGGGGTGGGTGTCCCTGGGGATCCAAGAGCATCGCTGTGAAAGTGCCTGAGGCTTTAAAAAATTTTTTTATTTTTACTGGAGTTTAGTTACCTTACAAACTCGTGTTAGTTTCTACTCTGAGGCAAAGGGAATCAGCTGTATGTGTACATATATCCCCTCTTTCTTGCATTTCCTTCCCATTTAAGTCACCAGAGTACTGAGTACAGTTCCCTGGGCTATAGAATAGAGCACCGGAGTCTTGACATGCCCAAATGTTCAGGAGTCCTGGAAAGGTGTAAAAAAAGATAAGGATATTTAAGCATATTTCCATGGAAATTTGACCACAGCATGGTGTTAAGTGAAAAGAAGCCTGTCTCAGAATTTATATGTATACATTTCCATATATATATAGATGCCTTTTATATAGAAAATTTATGTACATTTATATATGTATAGAAAGGTTTGGAATGGCAAAAAATATTAACAAGTACCTTTGAGAAGTGGTGGCTTTTACCTCATGCCTCAAACAACTTGATATTGAATTCTTTCAAGGGAGTATATGCTACTTTTATAATAACTCTTTAAAAGGCATTTCCATTTTGAGGGAAAATGATATGCCCCACAGTAGTTTTTATTAGGAGATATGTGAGATTTCCCCCCGCTTCTTTCTAATTTAATTTTCCCAGTATCAGCTATTACATTTTGTGACAAAAGAATAAATATAGCAGGTAGAATAAATGAGGTTAGCATGACCCAAGGACAAAGGGGACAAGGATTACTAGCTGGCTGGCCACTGGGTTCCCCTCTCAGGACTCGAGCTGGGAAGCACATGTCCTCCAGGCTCTTGGCTAGCCAGGTGGATACTGCATAGAGGTCCCTTAGATTGGAGAGCTCTTGCCAGGCTCCCTAAGACTGAGCAAGAGCAAAGCGAACCTGGGCTCTGGCCCTATGGCTTACGCGCCCCTTGCGCTTATGTCTGGATACATACAAAGAACTGGGGAACCAGCCAATAACAAGAGGTTGGTTGCAGCTCTTCCTTCTGTTCACCTGGAAAGCAGAGAGCACTGCATCACGTGTGTCAGAGGCTGGCAGTCTCACACTCTGGTTTGGGATCTGATTTGTCTTGTGCCCTATCTGTCCCCTTCTGAGAGCATATTGAAGATGCTTGCCTAACTTCAGCAGGCGTTACAATCACTGGGGCACTTGCTAAGTAGGCAGATTCCTGGGGCCCATCCTGGACCTACTCTGTCAGATTCTGCATGTTCAGAAGTTTCTCAGGTGAACTGATGTGGGTGGTCTGTGGACCACACTCTGAGAGGATGACAGGATTAAAGCATGCACCTGGCACCAACAGTTTGGGACATAATCTCCACGTTTATTGCAACACTGAGAAGTAAGGTCTGTGTTAGGAGGTGGGGCATCTTTCCCTGCCTCTTGATTCTGAGTATGCCATGCAACCAGTGTTGTTGAATGGGACGTTACAGACATGACCCAGAACAACTTGGGGTGCGGACTTTCCCTTTCATGCTCCTGCTATCACCAGGAGAAGCGTACACTGAGGCTGACTTGCTGGTCCCAGGAGGAGGGTGAGAGGCATGAGGAGCAGATATGCACCAGCCAGGGTGGCCTGGGCAAGCCTGGCCCCGAGCAGAGCCCTTGGCTGACATATGAGTGGGCCAGCAGAGATTAGCTGAGCTCAGCCTAGCTCAGACCGCAGTCAACAACCATGAAAGACTGTTACCGAGTTTTGGGTGGTATGTTACACAGCAATAGCCAGCTGATACATTCAGGCAGCTTGTTAGTACTCAGTTCCTGAAATTGTGATTCTGTATGGTCTTCTTTTGTCTGTTGAACAGACTTCCAGTGTGATTCTGATGCCAGCATTCTGTGGATTCCACTTGAGAAAAATCTATTTAAGACCCAACTCTTTTATGGTGCAGTATGCAATCATGGAAAATCCCTTAATACTCACGAACCTCAACTATTCTCATTTGAAAGTAAGGGATAACACATATTTCCTGCGTCATTGATGTGATGATTAAATGAACCTAAAGAAATTCAGTCCAGGGATCCCCCTGGTGCTCCAGTGGTTAAGACTCCACACTCCCAGTGCAGGGGGCGTGGGTTCAGTCCCTGGTTTGGAACTAAGATCCCACATTCTGTAGGGTGTGGCCTAAAATTTTTTAATTGAAAAAATATCTAATCCATGATAGGCTTTTTTCCTCCTCCTCTTTCAACTTGTCTCTGTCTCACCCCACCCAACCTCAGGAAGACACCAGTGCGAAGATGTTAGGAAAACATGAATCTTAGGGTCACAGCTTTATTGGATAGATTTTCAACACAGCCATATTACAAACATCGTCAGGGAACATTTACAAGAATAAATAAGATGGACTTGCAGGTGTAAAAAGATTACACTTCACTGTAATGTACAGTCAAAAAATATATCTGATATTCATTGACCTGACATTATTTACCTTCTGCTTTTTTAAGCTAGAATTGGAAAGGAAAAAAAAAAAAAGAACATTGACAGTACAGTGCTGGCTTTTTTTTTTTAAAGTTGATTTATTTTGTTTTCTCTTCTCATACGTGCTTTATCTATCAAACACCCAAACTGTACAAGTGCAGGCCGCTGGGACTCATGGAGGAGGCTGCCGACAGTGTGGAGACTTTGGTCTCATGCAGTGTCATGCGCCCAGTGGACGTGGAAACGTCAGTCTCCCTGGAGTTGATGGGAACCCTGTGATGGCCCTTCTGGGGCTACGATGGTGTCCAGTAGCCAAGGCAATGGCAGATGCCCCGACTCTCTGCCTTTCATTGGCTGGTGAGGGGTGTAGGGTGGAAGGGAAGGTAGAAAGTGCTTTCAAGTCTGATCGCCAGTGTGGGTCAGCCTGGGCTAGTTCAGGGTCTGTCTGGCAATGAAATGGATGTCCTGGGGATGAGCCACTGCGCTTTAGCCTGGGCTGGTTCAGGGTCTGTCCTGGGGATGAGCCACTGCGCTTTAGCTTCTGCAGTCTGCCCTAGCAGGTCTCAGGTATGGGGAGGGGTGTAGACGTCGCCTCTGGAGTTAAGGTGTATGGTACGCAAAGCCCTGCTCTGGGTCCTGCTCGGAACTTTACTGATTCTGCTGTCAGTGATGGCCCTGTGGGCCAGTGGGTCTACACTGTGACTGGTCTCATCAGAGATCTTGGTGGGCATGGGCTCTGTGGCACAGCAGCTGCTCTCTCTGGGTAGACTCTCTTTGGTTATACCCAGCCTGGATGTGTGGCCAGAGCAGCCTCTCGGCCCGTGCGGTGTCAGGGGCAGCGGGGGACCGGGGGCTTTAGCTCACACAAGCGAGCACAACCTGTTTGGCTTTGTGCTCTGCAGGAAGGAAGGCGTTCCAGCAAGGTCCCAGCCCTGTAGCATCTCACTCATCTCGGGGGGGAGAAACCTAAAGGCCATCTCAGCAAAGCTCCTTCTTCCCTTTCAAAGGATGTCCAGCTTTTGCTGGGCAGCTGCTAAGATGGGGCAGCTCAGCTTCTCTGGCAGACAGCAAGTCCTCTCAGAGCTATGAAGTTTCACCCATTGGTCCTGGTCCCGCTCATGGGAGTGACCATGAGAATTTATCTGCAGGCCTATGGAGGGTGTGGGCACTGGTATTCTGCCTGACCCGTCAGAAGTCTCATCTGACCTGGGAAGTCACCCCTCTGTCCCTCTGAGCTTTCAGACTGCCCTGGAAGCTTTGGTCCAAAGAACACCTTACACCATTAATCTTCCACAGGAGAGATAGGGGCACCATTGCAAAGCGGGCCCACTGATTTTATATTCACAAGTGCAAAGGCACTGAAGTAAGTGTACAGAAACTCAGTTTTGCAATTTTGACAGGTTGCTTCATATTCCCTTTCCTCCTCTGATTCTAAGCATCCCGCCTACCAAGGAATCATAAATTAATTACCTTGAGCTCCAGGCCTTCATGCCGGTACCATCCTGTCCAACACTCCAAGGACCTCAGACTGTCATTCTCTGGGCATTTCTACCAAGAACCAGGGTCCAAATTCCACTGCTCAGAACAGCTCTCAGACACCTGTGGAAGTTCACGGTAACCCAGCCCCAACAGCCTTTTCCTATAGTATGCTCATTCTGGGTCCTACACCTTTGCATCAGCCGCAGTGACTACCTCAGTCTCTTCGATAACTAGGATGCGAAGTCTGTGGTCCCCATTATGGGCGCTGACTCTGCGTCTTGGGGACCTTTCATGGGTGGATTTGAGAGGGTGCATGTGACCCCTCTGACCCTTCCCATGTCTTCTGGAGGTAGGTGGGAGGGATGGTCTCTGTGCAAGTATCGCACACCAGCCAGAGTCACACGAAAACCTACCTCTGGTCCCCAGGAAACCAGAAGCGTGCACGCATGTGTGCAAATATGGCTTAGACATCTCTGTGCTTCTAAGGATCATATCCACGGTTCTGAGACACTGGAGCCCCCTCTGCTCTCTGCCACTGACATCTCTCCTTGCTGTTCCTCAAAGGCAGATCCTGGCTAGATGAAGCCAAGGCTTGCATTTTATCACTGCGAGGCATGTCTCTGTGGACAACTCCAACATGGAACCCTTCCATGGGGACTCAGAAACAAGGCCGAGTCTCAGCTGGTTCCCTCCAGCTGGATTCGCATTGCTCACTTCCCTGTCGTATCTGGCTGTGATTTGGAACTGGCCTCACTGGCTGAGAAGGAGCTCAGACCAGTTAGATGACGGGGGGAAGGCAACTCGGGGCCACCCCTGAGACTCGTGTCCCACCTTCCTCCCCGTGGCTTCGGCTGCCCATCCGCCCGCAGGGGCCCTGGCCCAGCACAGTGTGTGGGCTTTTCTGTTCAGGATCAGCACTGAGCTCGTCTTGCCCTCGGGTTCTCCCGTTTTTCCCGGGGCATTACTCCTGACTCAGCTGCTGACGCCCCCGGAGAGGCCAGATGCGGGCTAAAGGAAGGCGGTCTTCTTCATCCTGTTCTAAGGCCGTGAGGTTCAGGGGAACTACCATCTCCTTCAGTGTTACTGGATCTGGGCTGGGCAGTTACTCCTGCAAAGATGACCTGATATGCTCCTGTTTGCTCCCCACTGTGCCTCACTTCTCTCTGCAGCATCCTTGCTAGACTGACCCCTTTGCACACAACAGGTATCACACTATCCAGAGGAAATGTGGATCACGGTAAGGACACACCAAAGAGCTAGCCTACAGCGGGGACCCAGTGATGAACGAACACAATTGGTCAGTCACAGGGAGAACTGACCGTCTTTTCTCCCAGAGAGACTTGTTCCAAGTGGCTCTGCTCAGTCCCTCCCTGTTCCCTGTTCTACTGCGTCACAGCGGTGACCACTTGGCCCAGTAGACCCTATGCATTCTTGGTTCTGAGGATTCCTATTGGGTCCTCATGTCTTGGCTTTGCCTTCCTGTTTTCCTACCCAAAGATCCCCAAACCTGCCTACTTTTGCCCGTCTGAGGCTTCTCTTTGCACATCTTTTCCCACTGATTAGTTGGTTCAGTATTCTAAAGCCAGGAAACGACTGGACTAGATTAGAACTGAAGACTGAGCTCTTTCTACCGTAACCCCACGTCTCACCAAGGGAGAGACTGCCATAGTGAACTGCGCTTCCTGGCGGCACTCCCTCCAGCGCCCTGTATGACATCCCAGTGAGTCTGCGGATAGGGAGGCTCCCTGCCCCTCGTCTGCAGTGTGTCCTCAGGTTGGGCCAGATTAGCAATCATGCGACTCCATGTGGACAGAGGGCACCACCTTCTAGAGGCCGCAGGATTCCGGAGTCTGCTGAGAGGGACAGTGTCATCTTCTCCTTTCCCTTTAGGGTTTTATGGGCTCAGCCTTTGCCATTCCAGATGGGCATGTCTGTGTAATTATAGTAGATGTTAAAGGTTTCTTTTTTCTAGTATGCAACTGAAGGAGACTTGAGATCAGAATCCCCACACCAGGGGCAGGTGGTGAGCCAGGGGGTAGGTGAGCTGGACTTGAGCTTGAGTCTGGCATCAGCTTTAGGAGGGAGCAGCATGGCCAGGCACTGTGCCTCTCAGACTGGGTGATCACTCCCTAAGGCCATCGTAGTGAGCGGAGGGGGGCAAAGCCACATGAGGGATCAGGCACATGTGGTTAAAAAGATATTGATATACTCTTGTCAAATCAGGCTAAATTGGTGAAGAATACAAATACTATATGAATCGTTAAACATGAAACTGAAGGAGTTTTGAGTTTATTGTTGTCTGCTTGGGTTCTGTGAGATCCACTGGGCCTGCTTCACTCTAGTCTTGGCTCTTAAGGGTCCCTCCCACCCCTACCCCCTGCACCCTGTCATGGGAAAAGCTGAGACACAATAGTGGAAGGAGACTGTCTTTGAAGTTAAAAGAACCAATTTAAACCCTGGCTCCCTCCTTTACTAGCTGTGGTGGAAAGCTGGGGGGGGGGGGTAGTAAGTGATTTCTCTCCTCAGTCTCCTCATCTGTAAAATGGGACAGTTGAAAGCACGCCTTAGGGGTGTGGGAGAACTGGGTGAGCTCACATTAGTCTCTAGCACAGGGTCTGCTGGTTGCACAGGATGGGTGATACCAGGCAGGCAGGCTGCGACTTGGGCTCCATCCAAAAGAAGATGGAAAAGCAAGATGATGCCTCCCATTCCCACAAAGGGAGGCATGCTGTGACCGTCTGGAGGCTCAGAGCCCCTGGCCCCAGGACCTGCACACCAGAAAGGAGGAGAGGACAATGAGTTAGGTTACAGCTAGGATACATCTTGAAGATGTGTAGGCCAGACATGCACGCAGGTGGGACAGTTCCTGGCTTCTCGTTAATTCCTTCCATCTTCTCCAAACAGGGTCCACATCCAGGAGGTGAGAACCATGAGGCTTTGTGCTTTTCACGTTTCCTTCTCCCCGAGTCACATTCTAAATTCCTACCATTTGAAATGATAGAAGCCACTGTCATTTCCTCTGCCAGCAATTTCACCCCCTCCTGAGCAGACTAAATCCTAGGGCTTATTTGTATTGGAGACCAGCCCCCTCCCCGGCTCCTGTTTCGCACACATGAGCCCCGGATCCGAGGGAGAAGTATACAGCAGGCTGACTTCCTGTGCTACAGGCTTCTGGAAAGCTGGGGAGGGCTGGCTCGAGCCGAGCCGCAGGCTGGAGCCGGTGGGCGGGGCCCTGGGACCAGGGCAGGAGCCATGAAAGGCAAGAGCAGGCTACGGGGCTTCTTTCCTGATCGAGTCGGGCCCCTGGGCTTCAGACAGGCCCGGAGCCCGTGCCGACAGCAGCAGCTTCCATGAGCTCCTGCCGGGTCCCGTCCTCAGGGCCCTGGGGTCTGGCCTGGTCCCCTGCTCTGTGACGTAGCAGAGATCCTGATTTCTTCACAGAAGCTGGGCCTCTGAAAGTACTGTGTATTTTGTTCCAGCAACAAAGGATGAGCAGACAGACAAATAGATGTGATACTAAAAAGTGTACGCTTAAGGGAATGTGTTCACAGTGTCTGATGAAAGGGAGAGAGGCAGCCCCACTGGCCCCAGAGTGGGCCTCCTCACCACCGAGCTGAGCGCGCCACTCAGCACTCCTGGGCCCCTGCTGCCCACAGGCGCCAAGTCCGCCCTGCGGGTGGGGCTCGCCGCTCCCTCCCCCGGCTTGTCTCCTGCCGCAGTGCAGTGCCGCCAGGCTCTGCTCCGACTGGGCCCGCCTCCCGCCCCCTCGCCCACCCCCAAGGGTTCTGCACACCTCTGTGTCTGTGCATGCGTTCTCTTGGCCTGAATTTCCTTCTCTTGGTTGTTCTACCCAGTGGAAGGGATGTCACCTCCTCTAGAAAGCCCTGCTGTGAGGCTCGAATAACACCTGATGCTGCATTTAGGTTCTGTTTCCCAGGATATAGTAAGCTCTGAGGGAAGCCTGTGCTCCTCACGCCCCGTCTGGGGGCAGACCAGCTTCCAGGATGGCGCGTCCTGGATCCCAGACCACCCCGGGCTGCCAGGCACTGTACCGGAGCACCAGCTAGAGACCCAGGTAGACAGAGTGTCCCTGGCTCACAGACCTCACGGCCTGAGGGCCCAGGGAGCGGTTTTCCCTGGCCAGGGTATGAGATGGGACTAGGTCTCCTGGGGAGCCGGGAATGAGTTACTAAAATACATCTGAAACTGAGCTTCCCAGAAACATGGGCATCAGAAAAAACTAGATTGCCATTTGTGGAGTTCGCTGATCAGAAGTTTCTGGCCTTATTTTCCCTCCATAAAATAATTGCTTGGCTATGAAAGGATGACAGTACAGGTCTCACCCTATGATCTGCCTTTTGGAAACCTGAGGAAGATGCCTCAGTGTCTTCAGTTGTAAAATCAGGGTTATCACAGGTGAACAGCTCCCAGGGTGGGGTGGGGGGTGGGGTCCAAGAACGTGCCAAGATGCTTAGTCAAAGTCGGCTCCCTGTCATCGACTGACCCACACTTTGGGCAAGATCCCCAGGCCTGATCCCCGAGGTCTGTTTTAAACCGGAGTATCACTGGGTCCACAGTGACCTTTTCTGAGATGGCAGCTGGGTTGCTCTAGGTAGGCATTCAAATTCACAGCTCTGGGGTATGATCCTCTGTCAGCCCCAAACGAAACTCCCCTTGCCCTGCCGCTGTGCTGCCCCTGGGTGGGAGGACCTATTGGGGACCTTGCTAGGGAGATAACAGGCCCAGGAGATTGGTCTTACAGCTACACAACCGAACTTCCCTCCCCACCAGTTTTTGACATCAGAGACTAAGACTTTACACCCTCCAAAAGAAAGTTTCTTTTCACATACACTTTGGAAAATCGTCAATCTTGTTCATCCCTCCCCGAGGAGTCATCGCCCAGGACACACAGGGCCAGCTGGAGCCCTGCCCCCGGAGGCAGTCCAAAGGAAGGCAGCCAGGCTCCCTGCAGTCCCACCCTGCCCCACCGAGCACAGACAAGCCAAGAAAACCTGGATCCCGGACAGCCGCGGACACTGGGGGCTGGCCGGTGAGTGGCAGAAGGTCAAGGCCCCGGGCTGGGGGAGGGATACAGAATGGCGCTGGGCTAAGCCCCATGCAGGTGAGGCGGGAGGGTGGGGGCCTCTGCTGTGCACTTGGAAGCATCCCGAGGTCCCAGTGATCCAGACTGGCGGGTGTCTGATGCCAGGGGTCCCGGGAGGAGATGATGGGGGCAGCGGCGCGGTGACCGCACCAGCCCAGTCGCATCCCCCTGCACCTGCACAGCCGGCTTGCCGTGAGAGTCTCAGACTGGAAAGGGCAAAGCAAGAGGTCTGGGTGCTGAGAGTCCGGGCCTTGCTCTGGGTGCAGTTCTGCAAAGGACACCAAGGGCTGTCGGGGTAGCCGCCTCCACGGCACCCGGAGACCCTGGGAAGGTGCCAGCCTGCCGTGGGCCTGTACAGGGTTGCCAGTCTTCTCCTTGGAGTCAGGCAGGGTGCTGCCCCTGAGCCCAGTCACTGCCGTTCACAGAAAGGGGGCTTGGCCGCAGCAGCCTCTGGACTCTGGCAGGTTCCCCGAGCCGTCGGGCTAGAAGGAGCTTAAATATTCCAGCGCCACCTCGTATACAAATTTATACTGGTCCTGAGGAGGAGGAGAGGCAGAGGAGAAGAGGTGATGAGCGAGGACTGGAAAGTGCATTTAGTTCAGCTCCTCTTTCTGCGGGATTTCCTAGGCAAGAATAGTGGAGTGGGTTGCCATTTCCTCCTTCAGGGGATCTTCCCGACTCAGGGATCGAACCCATGTCTCCTGCA
>SJYX01013709.1:0-20511 GCA_006410675.1 Oreotragus oreotragus
TCGTTTCTCAGATAATTTTAAGTCTATTTTTTCTTCTACATTAATGGCATTTTAGTTGCCTGTGGGGGTGCAGGACAAGTATCTGCTCAGCAGGAATATCTTGTCTATTATAGGCTGGTTGACCCCTACCCTCTAAGTAAATGCTCACAGCACCCCTCCAGACACAGTAAGAAACAAAAGGAAGTGCCCAACAGTGTTCAAAATGTCCTCAGGCTGGGGTCTATCCTGTTAGCCGCCACTGCTTTAGCTATTCCTGATGTCATTTACTGGGCGTCTCAGATGGCCCCAGTGGTAAAGAACCCACCTGCCTATGCAGGGGACATAAAGAGATATGGGTTCCATTCCTGAGTCAAGAAGATCCCCTGGGGGAGGGTGCAGCAACCCACTACAGTATTTTTGCTCGGAGAATCCCATGGACAGAGGAGCCTGCTGGGCTGCAGTTCATGGGGTCACATTACTATGTCATCACCCACAAAATTGCTTGAGGTGCAAGTTTCCTCCAGTGCAGTTGGCATAAAACAAAGGAAAATGTCTATAAATTAAAATGCTGCCTTCTTCACCTTGCTGGGTGAGCAGGGTCTGTAAACCATTTTTCTGGGAGAGGATGCAGTCCAGGCTAGTTGTTATCTGAAAGAGACTCTTCCAATTCTTATTCCTAAAAAGGTTCCCTCATCACTTTTCTCCTAATGTGTGCATAATGAGCACATCCTCCTCCACTAACGCTGTGTGCGTGTCACTCAGTTGCTCAGTGGTGTCCGACTCTGTGCGACCCCAGGGGCTGTAGCCCGCCAGGCTCCTCTGTCCATGGGATTCTCCAGGCAAGAATGCTGGAGTGGGCTGCCATGTCCTCCTCCAGGGGATCTTCCTGNCAGGCTCCTCCATCCATGCGATTTTTCCAGGCAAGAGTACTGGAGTGGGTCGCCATTACCTTCTCCGCCAGATGCTAGGTTTCTTATTTTAAAAGATTAAGGTCAAAGTCATACTAGTGGCAGAAATACAATTCTCTCATAGAAAGTAAGACTACATAGCCTAAGAAAGTATAATTTACGGGACCAGTTAATTTAGGAGGAACCCAGCCACAGTTGTCTCTAGTGGAGAGAATGTGTTTGTGACTTTCTTCCTCTCATGGTGCCAACACTTATTCCTTCTCAAGACAGAAGCAGAAGACTAAAGTCTGAGGCCAACAAGTTTGAAGGATCCTTGCAGGGTGGACCCAGGGGATGTCCCCTGAATGGAGAGGGTGCTTTATCAGAGGAGCCCTAAGAGGACCAAAAAGGACTGAGGATGTAGAGATGAGGGTCAACAGATGAGTATGGCTCCCTATGGGGGATGCTCAAATAAGGCTGGCGTGGTGCCTCCTTCCCCAGTCCCTCTGATCTGTCCTCCTCCCCACTCCTGTCCTATACCCTTCACATGCCCACACACCCAGCTTTCTGTGGTACAGCAGAGCATATGACATAAAAGACAGCTTCAGATTTTTGTGCTCTGAGCTTCTTTAGAATACTTATTTGATCTTTATTTTAAAAAAAAAAACAAAACTGTTTAAACATCCATCAGAATTCCAAATGTGCTTGGTCTAGAAAAAATAGAGGTAGTCACACAGAGCACATTGCTCCCTTCCAAACACTGTCCCTCCAACGTGGATTACTAGGCATGGAGGACTATATCCCAGGAGATGCCTTTCTAGTCTTTCCTGGGAGATTTAGGAATGTTTCCCTCCAAAGAGTAGTCAGGAGCACCCCATCTGCCACATGGTATAGACAGGATGGTCACAGGTAATACCAGAAATTCAGGTAAAATAGATGCATTGAGGTAGAGGGATGTCACTGACTAGGTATGGAACATCTTCCTGCACTTGAGAGACACATTTTCCTGTATACTTTTGAGGCTGATTTGGATTTGGATATGATAGGTCATTTTAGAGAACCCAGAGGGAGGAGGAAACACTCTGTCCTTCTGGCTGCTGTTAAGCAATAATTAATGACGATGATGGTGAAACTCTCTCCAAAATGACAATGCTATATAAATGTGAGAAGACAGTCATCTGAAAATCTGTCTGTCTTGCCTGACTTGTTGTCCCACATTATAAGCTAGGAATTAATTTTGTCTTGTCATGAATCCTGGTATGTGGCAGACATTATATTTTTCCACATGTTGATGGAATGATCATTTATGACCGTATTCTCTATTTTAAATGGCCTATTAGTTAAAGTAGTCTTTTATTATCCACACATACATCTATGCATATATACACACTAATTAAGCAAAACTCTATTACAAAAGGCTCAATATTCTATGAATTCAATTACTCTGCAATTTTCCTGTGTACTTTCTTATACATTATTGAAAAAGATGCAATATTTGTTTACACAAGACCATATGAACAAATATGGAATTATCCTAAATTTGTACAGACAGCATTTCATTATATTTACTACTGATGGTCAGCTAATTATAAAATTCATTAGGACAATATCCTCAAATAAACCAATAGACTTCAGTATTAGAACAGTAGATTTTTATGTTCTTCTGTCATTGAGAATACAGGAAGGATTTGACTAATTCCCAAGAATTTCCCTGAAGATCAACAAATTTCTAAATGATGTTAAGAAAGAATCCTTATACAATCATAACATCAGAGAGTTGAGAGAATTCCTGGAGGTATCACATAATTCGATTATATTATTTAAGGCACATAAGCCAGCCTCCAAAACTGACTTTATTTTTCTTCCTAAGCCATTTTTATGACTTTGAAAATTTAACAGCAGGCAGTCCTTACTCATGCCTAACCTAAACTCCTCCTATTCAAATAAGCCTCTTATTTTGTTCTCAGTCCCATGGGCAGTAGTTACTCACCACCTCTAGGGTACCTCTATTTCTTTATTTAATAAAACATTTCCTTTTCATTTTCATCCCCAGCCTTCTCTTTGCTGAATTAAACACTAAATTCCTTTTGTTTTATTCCCAGGATCTATTACTTTCCCCACCTCTTTTTTTTGGCTTTGTAATTAAGCCATCTTTTTCTTCTCTATTGCAATTTTGCATAATGTATGGATCTTATAAATAGATTATGGTAGTTTAAAAGTCCTGAACAACTTTTACACTGCTAGGTGACCTTGGTCATTTTCCTTATAAACATCAATGCTACATTTCAAATTTGTAATTGATAGATGATGCAATCTGAAACTGCCTATATCCCACAATTTTGAATTATTGTAGATATACACTGCATTTTCTTTCCATCTCTGTGTGAATTATCATATATTTGTCCCTATTAAACTTTATCTCACTTCTAATCACCTTGTTTAATTTTTCAAGGTCCTTACGAATTCCTATAGTGTGGTTCTAGGCAATAATCACCCCTACTCAATATAAAGTAATCTGCATATTTAATAAGTTTACTCCCTATTCCATACTTCAAATCAACACTAAAGATGTTAATTAGAATCAGGGCCAGCACTGAGTTATGGAAAAAACTTTATTCAATATACCCTCCAAGGATGACATTGAATCATTGATCAGTACTTCACAATTGGGCTCCTAACAAGCTATGATACAATAATACACAATATTACAACACAGAACAATGACCCAAATAAAATACAGTGTGGATTCAAATGAGGAATCAATATTAACTTGCCATTTTTTTCCCTATAAGGTTTTTTAAGGAGCTCAAAACATTAATCACAGTATCAAATTATTCCTAGTGAAAGAAATAACTAGAGAGGAAGAATTAATCAGAAATAACAGTAGGGCTACTTTAACAGCCTATTTGAAGACCCAGTGATATGCTATTGTTAAAATAAGGTGAAAGGTCACTGTTTCAGTGAAGAGTCTAATGAATCTTACTAAAACAAAAATCCTGGCTCTTCATAATACAGAGGCAGGGAACCAAGTTTCTATTGATAACTTAAAATTTCCTAAATATCAAAAATGTTTTCCTTCTTTTTTAGTACAGTAGGTCTGTGGATTTTTCCGAAAAAGATTTTTTTGGGAATTGTCCAGAGAAATTATCCTCTATTCCCAATTAGGTATGTATCTTTTTTGAAAATGTCAACTAAAAGCATATATAAAATCCATGTCCTAATGCTCAGAGTCAGGTCTTATTGACAGTCACTCAGATTACAAATATCCAAACTATTAAAAAATTTTTTTTCTCCATCCTCCTTTCATTAGCAAATGTTGAGAGCTCTGCATCCCTCTCAGAAAATGACAATTGTCATTAAAAAAACAAAACAAAACAAAACAACAGCCGAGCCAACTGGCTGCAGATCTTGTTCTTTGCTTTCTTGGAAATTCCAATCTTGTCCTTAGACTAAAAGATCAGGGTTGGAGAAACAGGGCCTATAATAGGGGTATGTATGGTGAGTGTGTGCGTGTGTGTGTGTGTATGTGTGTGCAGGGGTGGAGGAGAAAGCCATTACAAATAAATTGACTATCTTTAGATGACATGAGCTTGTGGAGGAGCTAAGAGGATCAGAGAACTAATAGGGTCAAACAGATAATTGGTGGAGGGTGGAGGTCAGCACACCAGGATTGCTGGCATGATGGGAAAGAAAGGTGGGTCAAGAAAAACAGGATGAGAAAAATGGTATTAAAAAAAAAATTTCCTTTCAGTTCTGCCTTTCAATCTAGGATTTGTTTTTATTAAAAAAATAAAGAAAGAATGAATAAATAATAAATAACTAAATAAATCTAGGATTTCTTTATTTCTTTTTAGTAATGTATGCAAACACATTTTAGTCATTTTCCTCAGACCTTCTTTAATGGTATAGCTCAATTTTATAGCTGATACAGAAATTTATAGCTGAAAGGACACTGCAAATAACAATTCAAACTGTAGGACATATATTTGGGGAGTGAGAGAAAGAATGGATCATGTTTTCAAAGATGGAAAATTAAGGTACAAAGTGGTTTAAAAACTGACCTTCCTGCCGAGCAGCAAGAAAGAGACTTGAACACTCAAAGGTGGGCCTCCAGTCCTTTTCAGCAGTGGTTCTGCTGAACCAACAACCCTCTGCAATTCCACTATCACTTTTCTCCATCACCAACTTTTCTACACTAACTTCAGAAAAGCCTGCCCATGCACACTGGCTTCTCTAAACGGACTAAACACATTGCTCTCAAGTATAAAATGTTCTAACATATTCTCATACTTGTGATAACTATAACTTATTTATTAGGCTGACTTCATATAATGAAGGAAAATAACAAGAAATAGAGGAGAGGCAGGAATTTATATTAAGTTCTTAATGGTTTTTAGGTGACTAATGTTGGAGAGAGAGAACAAGAGAAGGATTTGACTTGCTTAGAATGATTCAGCTTGTCCAGAAGAAGGGGATCATCTTTAGAGGTTATGGAGCTTATTAGCGAGGCAAAGTTCTCATCTTAGTGAGCTCACTGTAAACAGAGTCTATACAATGCTAAAAGAGCCCTGTTCCTGAGAGTCACAAATATTAAATTGGGAGACAACTTTTAATTAAATGTGTACTTTCAGTGGCTTTAGAAGAATAGTGTACTTCTGAGAGTTTCTGTTTTTGTTTTCCAAAAAGAAAGACAAAACTCTGTCTATAAGATCTAGATGGCTATGTGTTTATAACACATCCATCATTGTAGTACTTAAGTTCTTTGACAAGTAAGCCATTTAGACACTGAACAATATAGAGTCAGGAGATGAATGTCTTCCTCTGTCTGCAGTACCTGTGCACTTTAGAGCTAAGCCTATACAATTCTGTACTAAACCAAAACATAAAAAGCAATATGAATCAGGCCCAGCTCACTCCAGCCACCTTGAATTTGGTTGTTCCTAATAAAGTGTGCAATTCCCTGCTGAGAGCTAAGAAATAGCCTCCTACAGGAAGACTGAAGTGGGTGAGAGACAATGGAAATGGAGGGAACATACATTCTAGGCTCCCTGTTTTATCCTGGAATAACAAGACAAAAAATGACTTTCATATTTCTTTCTGACTTTTTATGAGGTATATAAACAAGTCATGGAGTTCCATAGTCTCAGGCTAGAGTCTGAGAAATTCCTTTCTGGTTCATTCATTCAATGAATATTTACTTATAGCCAACTGTGTTCTCAATAAGGTACTACATGAAGCACTGTATTAACACAAAAGGTGATAAAACCATCCTTGAGAACATATATCATAATAAGGAAGGTAAAACAAATCGAATAATACTCCAGTACAAGACTAGATATTGTTCAGAGTGTAAAGGCATTCAAGAAAGGGAGCCACTAAATTTAGTTATGAAAACTCTGTGGAAATCTACACAGAAGAAGTGGTATACAAGCTACAAGTTACAAGAGGGGGTCATTACAGTTAAAAAAGAAAAAAGTCCATGGGGTTGCAAAGAGTCGGACACGCCATAGCAAATGAACTGAACTGATTGAAAAAACAAAACTTGCTTGATAAGTAGATATCCTGACCCAGGTTTAGTGTTAGTCACTATCATTAGCAGCTTAATCTTAATTCTTAATCAGGCTAAAGTGATTGTTAATCAGACAATTAAGTCACTTGCTCGGTCCAGTCTGACTGTTTGCGACCCGTGGACTGTAGCCCACCAGGCTCCTCTGTCCATGGGATTCTCCAGGCAAGAATACTGGAGNAGCAGCTTAATCTTAATTCTTAATCAGGCTAAAGTGATTGTTAATCAGACAATTAAGTCACTTGCTCGGTCCAGTCTGACTGTTTGCGACCCGTGGACTGTAGCCCACCAGGCTCCTCTGTCCATGGGATTCTCCAGGCAAGAATACTGGAGTGCGTTGCCATTTCCTTCTTCAGGGGATCATCCCAACCCAGGGATTGAACCCAGGTCTACAATCAGACAATAGAGCTAATCATTTGGCTAAGTACTTATCTATGCTTAAGATCAGATGAGGCTTGTTTATAGTGGTTTTTTCTTGGTTTGTTTGTTTTGTTTATTATTGCCTCTGTGGGCTTGGAAGACTAGGGGGCAGGGCAGGAAGACAACACTCACAAGGTAGGGTGTTGGTAGCTGTGTCAGAGAAATAACAGTAGCAATAGGGAAAACTTGAGGTTTATTTGAACCAGGTAAAAGAAATAATTCAGGGTATGAAATTGGGGACAGAATGGTAAAAAGAATAGTTATTAGTATCCCCAAAAAATGGGAGTGGAGGGAAGAACAGTCCAAGCAATCTGCATGAACTTCTGAGGAACAAGTAAAAAAATGGAAGCAAATCCTAGGTGTGTGTCTGAGAATCATACTGTTATTCATATCTTTTTTTACCCCCATTTATTCTTTATACTGAAGTTATGAAGTTGAACCCATTCTCTCCTTACCCTTAGGGAAAATAAGGCTTAAAATTATTATGGAAAATGACAAGATCATTCAGCTTCTAAGTGGGAGAGATTTTAAATGCAAATTTGCTTAAATCGATGTCTCTGGTGCCTGTTTCTAGGATACCATGTAACTCAGAAATATCTGGAATTAACTTGGCTAAATATAATTCAGCCATTAATTCTTTTCTGAAAAACTCTTTATTTTTCAAAGAAACTGATAATGATCCTGATGATTTTCATTCATTCAAGTATTCATGAATATATTATTTATTTATTTCATTCAGTAAAAATTTAGTGCATTTGCTAATTGTAGAGGATATGACCCATTGGTGAAGACAGAGGTTCTAGTGTCAATTGCCTGGGTTTGCTCCCCAGGTTTTAGTTTTGTCATCTTCAAAAAGGAGATGAAAAGAATATATCTCTCATGCAACTGTTATGAGAATTAAATGAGAAAATCTACATGAAGCATTAGGAAAGTGTGTCACATAGAAGTCACTCAATCATTGTTAGCTACTCTTATTAATACTCTGTGCCAGGGACTCTATGAGGCAGTAAGGGCATAAATAGGAATATAACATAGTCCTTGCATCTGAAGAAAGTATACTTTCAAAGAGAAGACACAGGTCTAGTTTTGCCTGAACAAACAAAAGATGCCAGAAGTGAACAGAATTCTGGGTCATTTCAGGAGGTTGGAACAGCGTGGAAACTCTAGAGAAGCATGACATGTCCTCCAAGGCTATGGCTTGAATGGGGCAAAAACAAGTGTAAGAAATGATTAATTGATGTGCTGTGTGTGCTTAATCACTCAGTTATGTCTGACTCTTTGCGACTCCATGGACTGTAGCCCACCAGGCTCCTCTGTCCATAGGGATTCTCCAGGCAATAATACTGTAGTGGGTTGCCATGCCCTTTTCCAGGGGATCTTCCTGGGATTGAACCCAGTTCTCCCACATTGCAGGTGGATTCTTTATCATCTGAGCCACCAGGGAAACCCAACTGGTGCCCTTGGACAAAAAAAGAAACTGATCAGCTTCTGAAGAATTTAATAAGCTCTGCTGATGGAATTGGACCTTATTTTGATAGCTTGAGGTAACAATGGAGGCTTAGAGCCAATTTTAAGGATTGAAGAAGGTCACTTTCTGAATGTTTCACTCTGGACGGTAAACTTGAATGAGAAGATAATGGATAGAGGGAGGCAATAGTTGAGGTAGAAGAAAAGAGAGTAAGATGTGAAGCTGTGGGCAGGGAAAGTCAGGATCTTTTACTGCCTCATTATTGATAGAGGGAAGAAAATTAAGGAAAAAGGCAAGATTAAGGGGAAAAAAGGTAGAGAAGAAATAGAGGGAAACAGAGTTGGCTTCTACCTCATATTGAAAATAGATTGCTAATCAAATGATATAACCTGCCAAACAGGCTAAAGAAGAAAAAATTATCTGAATGTATCAGTTGATGGGAAACAAAGCATTTGACAAAATCTAACACTCATACATGATAAAAAATACATAGAAAACTAGGGATAGAAAAAAATATCTTCAATTCAATAAAGAATAGCTACAAAAACCCTCCAGTTAACCTTATACCTATTCGTGAAAGAAAGACTCTGCATTTTCACAAGACAGAGAACAATCTAGAGATGTCCACTGTCATCACTGTTAGTACCCAAAGTTGTAATCAGCACAGAAAAGGCAACAAGAGGAAATAAAAGGCATAAAGATGAGAAAGAAAAAGACGTAACTGTTCAGTTTTATAAATGGCGTGAAGGATTACATAGAAAATCTCAAAGACTCTACCAACACTCCTAGAATTGCTGGAACTAACAGCAAGATCACAAGATAAAATCAGCATGTAAAAATTGTATTTTTATACTAGCAATAAATATGTGAAAATGGAAATTAAAATCCAATACTATTTATAATTGCTGGGATAAAAAGAAATAGTTAGATTTAACTCTATCATATATAAGACTGATGTACTATAAACTGCAGAATACTGATAAAAGAAATACAAAATTTAAATAAGCAGAAAGATATACTTTATTAATAAATTGGAAGACTCAACATAGTAAAGATGTGAATATGTTCCCAAACTGATATACAGGCTTACTACAATTCCTATTAAAATTTTAGCATTACTTTTTCTGCTGATGTAGACAAAATTATTCTAAAATCCATACAGAAAGGCAAAGGAAGTAGAATAGGTAAAATAATCCCCCCTCCCAAAAAAAAGAAACAAGAGTAAGTGAGAGGAATCCCTATTCTTAATTTCAAGCTACAGTAATGAAATCTATGTTATTGGCAGAGGGATCGATACATAGATCAATGGGACAGGATAGGGAACCCAGAAAGAGATTCACACAGAAGGCCAACTGATTATTCTTTACAAAGGTGCGCAAGCACTTCAACAAAGGAAAGATAGTTTTTTTTTTTAGCAAAAACTCCTGGACATATGAATATTCATAGGTAAAAAGTGAACCTCAATGTAAACTTTCAGTCAGTTCAGTTCAGTTCAGTCGCTCAGTCGTGTCCGACTCTGTGACCCCATGAATCGCAGCACGCCAGGCCTCCCTGTCCATCACCAACTCCCGGAGTTCACTCAGACTCACGTCCATTAAGTTAGTGATGCCATCCAGCCATCTCATCCTCTGTCATCCCCTTATCCTCCTGCCCCCAATCCCTCCCAGCATCAGACTCTTTTCCAATGAATCAGTGCTTTCATGAGATGGCCAAAGTACTGAAGTTTCAGCTTTAGCATCATTCCCTCCAAAGAAATCCCAGTGCTGATCTCCTTCAGAATGGACTGGTTGGATCTCCTTTCAGTCCAAGGAACTCTCAAGAGTCTTCTCCAACACCACAGTTCAAAAGTATCAGTTCTTTGATGCTCAGCTTTCTTCACAGTCCAACTCTCACATCCATACATGACCACAGGAAAAACCATAGCCTTGACTAGAGGGACCTTTATTGGCAAAGTAATGTCTCTGCTTTTCAATATGCTATCTAGGTTGGTCATAACTTTACACCTAGTACAAAACTAAACTCAAAATGGATTATAGATTTAAATTGGAAATATAAAACTATAAAACTTTTAGCATAAAACAGTTGAGTATTTTAGAGATCTAGAACTTGCTTGAAGAGTCTTGACATGACATGAAAGTTAACGCACAAAAAATAAATGGTAAATATGACTTCAGTGAAATTAAAAACTTTTGTTCTATGTGAGACCCTTTAAAGAAGATGAAAAAACATTTGCCAACCACATATCAGACAAAGAAGTTGTATCTAGAATACGCAAAGAACTCTCAGTGGTAAAAAAGCAAAGACTCCAATTAGAAAATGGACAGAGACACGAAAGACCCTTTCATGTGCCTGCAGTGCATGCTGAGCCACTTCAGCTGTGTCTGACTCTTTGCAGCCCTATGGACTATGTCCACTATGCTCTCTGTTCACAGGATTCTTCAGTCAAGAATACTGGAATGGGTTGCCATGTCCTCCTCCAAGAGGTCTTCTGGATCTAGGGATCAAACCCGTGTCTCTTAGTCTCCCGAACTGGTAGGCTGCTTCTTTATCAGAAGCCCCACCTGGAAAACCCTAAAGAACTCTCAATGGTTTAAAAAAAAAAAAAAAAAGCAAACAATCAATTAGGAAATGGACAAAAGACACAAAGGAACCTTTCATGTAAGAGGATATAATGACGGCAAAAAGAAGTACATGAGAAGATGTTCAACGTCACTAATCACTAGGGAAATGCAAATTAAGATCACAGTAAGGTATTACTACATTTCTATCAAAATGGATAAAATTTAAAAAAAAATAGTGACAGCATTCAAAGGTGGCAAAAATGCAAACAAACTGGATACCTCATTAATTGTTGATGGAGATGTAAAACAGCGCAACTACTCTGTAAAACAATTTGGCAGTTTCTTAAAAACTAACCATACACTTACCAGACTACCTGATTACACTCATGGACTTTCATGCCAGAGAAATGAAGACATACACACGCAAAAAAAAAAAAAAAAAATCCTGTACATAAATGTTCTTAGCAGCCTTATTTAAAATAGCTAAAAACAGGAAACAACATAGATGTCATCCAATAGGTAAGTTTTAAACAAGTTTGTGAATTCACTGTTGTTGCTCAGTAGCTCAGTCATGTCCGACTCTTTGTGACCCTGTGGACTGCAGCACGCCAGGCTTCCTTGTCCTTCACTATCTCCCAGAGTTTGCTCAAACTCATGTCTATTGAGTAGGTGATCCCATGCAACCATCTTATCCTCTGTCTGCCCCTTCTCCTCCAACCTTCAATTTTTCCCAGCATCATGGTCTTTTCCAATGAGTTGGCTCTTCCCATCAGGTGGCCTAAGTACTGGAGTTTCAGCTTCAGAATTAGTCTTTCCAGTTAGTATCCACAGCTGATTTCCTTTAGGACTGACTGGTTTGATCTCCTTGCAGTCCAGGGGACTTTCAAGAGTCTTCTCCAGCATCACAGTTTGAAATACTTTGAAATACATCACATCAATACTTTGGTGCTCAGATTACTCATGGTTCAACTCTTACATCCATATATGACTACTGGAAAAATCCTAGCTTTGACTATACGGACCTTTGCAAGGGCCTTTCAATTTCATTGCTGCACTCACCATATGCAGTGATTTTGGAGCTCCCCCAAAATAAAGTTTGCCATTGTTTCCATTTTTACTCATCTATTTGCCATGAAGTGATTGAAAATGGATGCCACGATCTTCATTTTTTGAACGTTGAGTTTTAAGCCAGCTTTTTCACTCTCCTCTTTCACTTTCATCAAGAGGCTCTTCAGTTCCTCTTTGCTTTCTGCCATTAGGGTGGTGTCATCTGCATATTTGAGGCTGCTAATATTTCTCCTGGCAATCTTGATTCCAGCTTGTTCTTCATTCAGCCCAGCATTTTGCATGATGTACTCTGCACATAAATTAAATAAGCAGGGTGACAATATACAGTCTTGATGTATTTCTTTCTGAATTTTGAACCAGTCCTTTGTTCCATATCTGGTTCTAACTGTTGCTTTTTGACCTGCATACAGGTTACTCAGGAGGCAGATAAGGTGGTCTGGTAATTTTATCTCTTCATGAGTTTTCCAGGTTCTTGTCATGCACACAGTCAAAGGCTTTAACCTAGTCAAAGAAGTAGAAATAGATGTTTTTCTGGCATTCTCTTGCTTTTTCTATGATACAACAGATGTTGGCAATTTGATTTCTGGTTCCTCTGCCTTTTCTAAATCCAGCTTGTATATCTGGAAGTTCTCAGTTCACATACTGTTGAAGCCTAGCTTGAAGGATTTTGAGCATTACCTTGCTAACATGTGAAATGAGGGCAACTGTGTGAGCATTCTTTGGCATTGTCCTTCTTTGGGATGGGAATGAAAATCGACCTTTCTAGTCCTGTGGCCACTGCCAAGTTTTCCAAATTTGCTGGCATACTGAGTGCAACACTTTAACAGCTTCATCTTCTAGGATTTGAAATAGCTCAGCTGGAATTCCATCACCTCCACTAGCTCTGTTCATAGTAATGTTTCCTAAGGCCTGCTTGACTTCACATTCCAGGAACTTGGCTCAAGGTGAGTGATCACATCATCATGGTTATCTGGGCCATTAAGACCTTTTTTGTACAGCTCTTCTGTGTATTCTTGCCACTTCTTCTTAGTATCTTTTGCTTCTTTTAGGTCCAAACCATTTCTGTCCTTTATTGTGCCCATCGTTGCATGAAATGTTCTCTTCATATTGCTAATTTTCTTGAAGAGATCTCTAGTCTTTCTCATCCTTTGGTTTCCCTCTATTCTTTGCAGTCTTCACTTAGGAAGGCTTTCTTATCTCTCCTTGCTATTCTTTGGAACTTGCATTCAGATGTGTATATCTTTCCTTTTCTCCTTTGCCTTTTGGTTCATACTAGTCAATTAAAAAAAAAAAAAAACAACTGCGAACCATGGATGCATGCAACAACTTGAATGGACCTCAAGGGCATTTTGCTGAATGACATAAAAGCCAATTTCAAAACAATTCAAGCTAATAACACTGTTAGAATGAGTGGAGAATAATTGTGGTTGCCAAGAGCTGGGGATGGTGTGGAAGAATGGGTGAGGGTGAGTATATAGGGGTGGAATGCGGGAGATTTTGTAATGATGAATGGTTTTGTGGTGGTTAATGATTCTATACCAGTGATAAAATGGCTAAGTACTATATGTGTACATAGTACCCATGTCAATTTCCTGATTTTGATACTACACTGTAATTACTAAGATGTAACCATGGTGCATGGGTGGGGGGCTTTCCTGGTAGCCCAGCTGGTCAAGAATCTACCTGCAATGCAGGAGACCCTGGTTCGATTCCTGGGTCAGAAAGTTCCCTTGGAGAAGAGATAGGCTATCCACTCCAGTATTCTTGCCTGGAGAATCCCAGGGACAGAGGAGCCTGTGGGGTACAGCCCATGAGGTCACAGTGTCAGACCAAGCAAGAACATTGTGGCGAACTTGGTGAAGGGCATAGGGGACATCTCTGTCATCTCTGTGTTATAACTGTACTGATTTAGCAATTTCTTATGTGTGTGTGTGTATACATACATATATATATATATATAATCACTTCAAAATAAAGTTTGCTTAAATATTGACAAGACACTGCTCTATGATGGGCTTCTCAAGTGTCCCTAGAGGTAAAGGACCCGACTGCCAATGCCGGAGACACAAGAGACTTGGGTTTGGTACCAGAGTTGGGAAGATTCCCTGGAGGAGGGCCTGGCAACCCACTCCTATATTTTTGCCTGGATAATCCAATGGACAGAGGAACCTGGTGGGCTACAGTACACGGGGTCACAAAGAGTCGGGCATGACTGAAGCAATTTAGGACACACTACTCTGTGACAGATTATGGATTATCAATGCTTTGTCCTTCAAGATTTTACTTTCTAATTTCTCAAAATAGCCTTGTGTTACTTTCATAAGAAGAAAGTGTATTAACATGGAATAAAAATAAGTCTGATTTCCTTTTTGATGGCTCAAGGCTAAAATTAATTAATAAGCAGAATGTGGTCTAGGAAGAGCAAACTTTGAGATGCAAATTTTGGCAGAGTTGCATCTGAAAATTAGCCTAGTCAGAGTAATTCCTAAAATTTCCTCACATTAGTAACAGTCTTCTTCTCTATCTGTGTAACTAGAAGGTAGTCAACTACACCTATTTTTAAATATCTTAAAAGAAAATAATCTGAAGCAATATCCCTGCATTCACAGGGAATATGAATGTTAGCCTAGAGATATAAATTTTCTCAAGCCAAATTTCTCTTAAATTATCTTTAATCCTTATATATTTACAAAGACCACTTGAAACAAGATATGTGGATCAGGTTTATATCGAGTAAAGACATACTGTTAAATGCCATAGATACATGTGTGTTAGACACCTCCAGTGAGATTCCATAGGCTCCTCCATCTCCTCTCCCCTGCTCCTCCCCACAGTTAAAGCTGTCTTTCTTAAATGATGTCAGTCTTCATTATCTCCAGGAAAAAAGTCTAAATTCCTTAACAAGGTTTATCATGTCCTGTAAGATGTGGTTCTACCTTTCATTTCTATTTCACTTCCTGCCACTCTCACATTACCTATTTGAAATCAGGAGGAAATGAGCATATTTTGATCATCTACCCTTTGCTAGATATTCTCCTAGGAGTTTCATACCTCTGCAATATGCCACTCCTTCAGTCTACTGAAATTTATTCTTTAAGACCAAACTGATGAGATGGTTGGATGGCAAACTTTCTGATGATACATCAGAGAACCTCTGTGATGCCTAATAGTTTTTCCCCTTCCTCCTCCTCGTCTCTCCAAATTGACTTAAACCCTTCCCTATGCTTATACATTATTTTATAAATAAAGTTACCTTAGCCCTATGTCATTTAATTCTACACTGTTATCTCTCCAAATAGATTGTGGCTCAATGATAATACCTAAATATCTTTAAAGACTAACACAAAAGCATGTGTTAATCCACAATTTAGTAAAGCTTCAAGTCAACAGTAGGCAGTTAGTTAAGCTTTGGGAGATCCATGCTTATACATAGATTAGCAAAAATAAACTAATGGTACTACATCAAACTAGAAAGCTTTTGCACAGTGAGGAAACCATCAAAATAAAGAAAAGGCTGCCTACTAAATGGGGAAGATATTTGCAAATAATATATCTGATAAGGGGCTTCCCTTGTGGTTCAGCTGGTAAAGAATCCACCTGCAATGTGGGAGACCTGGGTTGGATCTCTGGGTTTTATCCCTGGGTTGGGAAGATCCCCTGGAGAAGGGAATAGCTACCCATTCCAGTATTCTGGCTTGGAGAATTCCATGGACTGTACAGTCCATGGGGTCACAAGAACTGGACATAACTGAGTGACTTTCACTTTCATATCTGATAAGGGGTTGATGGTGGTGGTGGCTTAATCACTAAATTGTGTCTGACTCTTTTGCAACCCCATGGACTGTAGCTCCCAGGCTTCTCTGTCTGGGCATTTCCCAGGCAAGAATACTGGAGTGGGTTACCATTTCCTTCTCCAGCGGATCTTCCTGACCCAGGGATCGAACTCACATCTCCTGCACTGGCAGGTGAATTCTTCACTGCTGAGCCACCTCGGAAAACCAGATACATAATTAGTTGAATTAATTAAATGAAACTAATATATCTATTTAGGAATTTGTTATAGTCAGGAATGCTTGTAATGACCTTTCTAAAAGTATGCTTGTAATGGCCGTTATTAACAGTAACTTATCAAAGATAGTTACATAGCTCCATGGGAGCAAAGGAAAGGAATAAATCATTTCATTAGAGAGTACCTAGCAGTTGCTACCATCCTCTGTTTCCCTAGACTTGGGAACAGGCTTAGATGTCTAAGCCCAGTGATACTCACTGTATGGCACTGAGAAAAACAGTTGCTCAATAAATTTTTCCCTTTCCAAGTGTAGACAAAAACAAATGTAAATCTCCGGTAGCAAAAAAGTGGTCTCTTCTAGTGAATAGAATACCTATGAATTTCTTTTTGCACATGCTTAGGAAGAAATTTATCTCAAATTAGTTTGATTCAGTGGCTGCATTAACTCGATATTTTGTTTAGTCCAACCTCAACCACTATGAAAAATGAATGCATTAAACATAAAAATATGGTGGGATGTTGGGGTTCATTTGAATAGATTCAAGCTTACTTATAGCTCCAGGAAATGAAAGTCCTCAAGTTTTATCACCACAGACCAATCTGGCTCTAAAGTTGCTGATGACTAGAACCGTACAACTATGATTTCCCCATAGCTATTTTCATTTTTACAAGTGAAATAAGTTGGTTTTTGAAAATTGCATCACAGGAAAGATTAATATGGATTTCCCAGGTGGCACTAGTGTTAAACAACCTGCCTACCAGTGCAGGAAACTTTAAGAGACATGGGTTCAATCCCTCGGTCAGGAAGATCCCCTGGAGGAGGAAATGGCAACTCACACCTATATTCTTGCCCAGAGAATCCCATGGACAGAGGAGCCTGGCAGGCTATGATCCACAGGGTCAGAAAGGGTCAGATACAACTGAAGCGACTTAGCATGCATGCAAAGACTAATATAGTTAATGTTGATGATATTATTACCCAATATTTACACTGAAAATATCTTCAAAGTTTCACATGCTCCATCTTATCATTTCACTTTTAGCCCAGGGCTTCCCTGGTGGCTCAGTGGTAAAGTCTCTGTCTGCCAATGCAGGAGACTCAAGAGACTCAGGTTTGATCCCTGGGTTGGAAAGATCCCTTAGAGGAGGCCGTGGCAACCCATTCCAGTATACTTGCTTAGAAAATCCCACGGACAGAGGAGTCTGGTGTGCTACAGTTCATGGGATCACAAAAAGAGTCAAACCCAACTTAACGGCTAAACAACAACATTTTAGCCTGACAGAAAAATGTATATTTCAATTTTTATGTATTTGCAAATAATTTAGTTATTTGTCATTACTGTTCAGTAACAATAAAAGGCCTAGATGTCATTAGAGTCTTAGAGAAATTGCCTGTAATTTTCTCTTTACCAACTGAACTGTATACATCAACTGTGTCACAATCTGTCATATTACATCATATCAGAACATAGCTATGTTGGGCTGTTCCATCACTGAAGGGATATGAAATTAACTTGTCAGTTATCTTCTCCAGAGAAAATTCTCTTCCAATATTTTTATTAATGGCAAGTGCCAACTGGAAGGTTAGATGACAATAAATATCTAATTTTGAAAAACATGTACATTTTATAAAATGTATTCAGTTTCCTAAGAATAAATCTATTGGATTTCTCCTACCAAAATATCAGGATTTCTGTCAACCACCTGTTTAAAAGTAGCAGCTTTTGTTTCTCTCACTGACAGTCCTCTAGCCACCTTTACTTCTCCTGGTGTCAAGAAGTTACTTCGATTTTTTTGTTGTGGTGGTGCTGGTGTATAATTGCTTTATAATGTTGTGCCTGTTGTGCTTGCTTTTGTTGTAAAACAAGAGAATCAGCTGTTTGTATACACGCATCCCCTCCTTGTTGAGCCTCCCTCCCACACCCTCATCCCACCCTTCTAGGTCATCACAGAACACGGTGCTGAGCTCCCTGCACTATACAGCAGCTTCCTGCTAACCATCTGTTTCACACGTGGTAGTGTATAAACCTCAGTGCTACTCTCTCAATTTGTTTCACCCTTTCCTTGTCCGCTGTGTCCACAAGTTTGTTCTGTATATCCATGTCTATTCCTGCCTTGAAAATAGGTTCATCAGTACCATTTTTCTAGATCTCATATATATTCATTAATATATGCTATTTGTTTTTCATTTTGGGAATAAAGTCATGGATAGTAGATGTTTGCTAATAGCACAGCAATTGGGCTGGGAAAAGGTACTCTGATGAGGATTACTTCATTTAATGATGAGCAAATCTCATGAATATAAAATGATTAAGAAGCATGACACTAGATGGTTTTCTGAAAAAAGTTTCTATCTTTTCTAAGAAAAAATTAGAATTTTCCAAGAAAGTTTGACATCAATTATAAATGCAACTTTGAATATTTCCAAGAAACATTGCAATTATGTTTACCAACACAGCTGAAGCATGAAATTAGAAGATATCTTCAAGTTTGGAGAGAGACTCAGGCTTCTTTTAACTTATTTGGCTCCAATTTTCCTCTTTCATAATTAGTCTAGTGATAAGATTAGAAGGAAGGGGAAGTTTATTATACTCACGGTTGGCTTTTAATAATGTGAGTTGGCATTTGAAAGAAATAATTGTTAAAAAAATGAATGTTCAGTTATTTTGGATTGTGGAACTACACTTGAGGGAAACATCATGTGCAGTTATGATCTGTTTCCTTTAAATTTTACTTTAGAGAAACCTATCGGTGTAAAAATTTGATAGAGACTTTTGCTCCCACTGCTATTACATGAAAGTCTAGGTACAAATAAATGCGAGCAAAGTCGGTAATGACCAAATAGCTCAGATACACACACATCATGAGGCCTACAAACTCAGTGAAACAGTGGATCAAGCAAACAAATTGTAATAATCATCAAGAGACAAACTGTAAAATAAAGAAAAACTTCAGTAGGTAAAGTCATGAATTGGTATTGGACTAACGTGGGGTGGAATTTCGGCTCTGACATTATCCACAATGTGATAGTGAACATTTAACTTCCAAATTGCTGTTTTTTCATCTACAAAATAGGAATAATAGTAGTAATTGTATTATTAGGGTAATTTTGAACACTGAAAGGGGTATATATAATATGCTTAATAAATTCATAATAAATTCTCAGTGAATATTGTCCATAATTTTTATTATTTATGATTACTGTTGTACACTGTATCAAATGAGCTTTCTAAATTTTTCTATATTTACTTATTTTAAAATGTTTCAAAGTCAAATCTGAGATACACAAATTTTCAGCTTTAAGTACTCTTAAAATACAGTATGTTAAAGTTGATAAGAAGTATATTAGTGAGATAAAATACCCCAATTTGATTCTTAAAAACTGTTTCTTTCAGTGCAATTTCTATTGACTGGTTGTGCCAAACAATCTTACTCTGAAAGGCAGGTATCAGTTATAGATGTAATTAACTCATGTTGGGATAGTCACCTATAGAACTGACCCAACACAAAAATCTTCTAACTTTTGATACTTTATTTCCTCAAACAAATTGAGCATTTGAAGAATGTCATTATTTACATTACTATACTTAACAATGAACAAGGCTATGACACATCCATTATAATGTTCCCTAGAAACAACTGGTCATACAAATGCACAAGGGTATGGAATGGGGACTAGTGTGTACAGTTCCTATGCAATATTGCTCTTTACAGCATCGGACCTTGCTTCTATCACCAGTCACATCTACAACTGGGTATTGTTTTTGCTTTGGTTCCATCCCTTCATTCTTTCTGGAGTTGTTTCTCCACTGATCTCCAGTAGCATATTGGGCACCTACTGACCTGGAGAGTTCTTCTTTCAGTATCCTATCATTTTGTCTTTTCATACTGTTCATGGGGTTCTCAAGGCAAGAATACTGAAGTGATTTGCCATTCATTTCTCCAGTGGACCACATTCTGTCAGACCTCTCCACCATGACCCGCCGCCTTGGATGGCCCCATGGGCATGGCTTGGTTTCATTGAGTTAGACAAGGCTGTGGTCCTAGTGTGATTAGATTGACTAGTTTTCTGTGATTATGGTTTGAGTGTGTCTGCCCTCTGATGCCATGAATCAAGGCAAATTGGAAGTGGTCAAACAGGAGATGGCAAGAGTGAACGTCGAATTCTAGGAATCAGTGAACTAAAATGGACTGGAATGGGTAAAATGGACTGGAATGGACTGGAATTTAACTCAGATGACCATTAAATCTACTACTGCAGGCAGGAATCCCTCAGAAGAAATGGAGCAGCCATCATGGTCAACAGAAGAGTCCGAAATGCAGTACTTGGAGGTAGTCTCAAAAACGAAAGAATGATCTCTATTTGTTTCCAAGGCAAACCATTCAATATCACAGTAATCCAAGTCTATGCCCCAACCAGTAATGCTGAAGAAGCTGAAGTTGAATGGTTCTATGAAGACCTACAAGATTTTTTAGAACTAACACCCAAAAAAGATGTCCTTTTCATTATAGGGGACTAGAATGCAAAATTAGGAAGTCAAGAAACACCTGGA
>SJYX01013709.1:23409-74039 GCA_006410675.1 Oreotragus oreotragus
TTACAATTTGAGGAAAGTTATTTATCTTTTCAACTTCAGTTGAAACTTGGGCTATTAATAAGTAGTATGTATTTAATGCTTCTAACCATTAAAGCATTAAATGAGCCAATGCATGTCAAACATCTAGCAAAAAGTTTGTCATTTTGTGAGTGCTCAATTAATGTTTTTTACATGCATAATTTTACTACCTCATTGATTTCTTGGGCTGGAACATTATATTCATTATCATTATTGCTTAAAATAGGAATATGATAGGGTCACCAGTTTACATTTTCCATGAGCTTCGCTCTGCATCACTTATAACTTATGTCACACACAGAACTGGCTATGATACAAAGATAGTAAGTTGAAAGGATATGGAGGTTCTGCACCAAAGAAATAGCTAGGAAAACTACTTGAAGACCAAGATTTGATGAGAGAAGTTGGAAACGTCATTTTTATAAATGGATTAAATAATTGACGCATGAATTTGATTTGGGGTTTTTCAATTTATATATCATGCTGCTGCTGCTGCTAAGTCGCTTCAGTCATGTCCGACTCTGTTCAACCCCATAGACGGCCTCCTACCAGGCTCCCCTGTCCCTGGGATTCTCCAGACAAGAACACTGCAGTGGCAATTTAAAAATACCCTATTTCTTTTAGATCATTAATTCTTGATTTTATATTTAGTATTGTGCTATAATAATTTTGTACCTACTAATGGAATTCATTTACATATTTTTTAAAGGCAAGAAAAACTCATACTGACTCTTAAGGATGAATTAAATCTCTAATGAATTCCTTGGCAAAGCTAATTATTCTAATCTTCAAACTGTCAGCTTTGTTGAGAAATAAATATTTTTTAACATAGAAAAGTTCAAACTACTTTGCTTTTGGATTAATAAAACATTTCCAGAAAACATTTTCTTAAAACCAGATATAGAGCATTATGAGGCGCAAGTTGGACTGTGGCACTGACCAGACCTTATGGCATGAAATCACACAGAGTAACACTGGCCACAGTAAATCAAAGGCCTTTGGATTCTTAGGGCTCACAGGAACGCCATCTGTGAAATGTAGCATTGACTCAGGTAGCTTTCAGGATTCAAAAGTATATCATAGTTAATGACAATTTACCACCATTGCAGCTGGAAAAACAGCAGCAATAATATTCGTATTAGCTATAATGCAATGAAGAGACAGAATGTGGTTTTACTTCTTGGTTAGCACTCTCTTTCCCTTCCTCTCTACCTGTCTTTTATCTCTCAATTTCCTAGTGTCTACCTAACTATGTACTCAGACAATGCATAATGGGATAGATTCAAAGCTATGAGTGTCAACCTTCATATATATATATGTACATATACACACACACACGTATAAACATACATATTTTAGTATGAATCCGTTTTCCTTCTTTTTTATAATACTGCTGAGACATTGTCATATTTTACAGAGGTTAAAAATCTGAATATGTCTTACTCTTCCAAGAAAATGTAAGCAACGTTGAAATTATACCCAGAATTTTATTTTATAAAAAGTGCTCCACCAAAACTGTACTTTCAGGAATTTGACTATTTATGATGTCTGCACATCAGAAAATTAAGCCTTTACTCAAAAGGAAGTTGTAAATTTATTATCAGACACCACATTCTTATTTAAATAGCTCTGGCCTCTTCTGTCACTGCCCATATTTTGCATCTAGTGGAATCTTTGTCTACTTACTGGATGGAGCTTTCAATGCGGGTGATGGTGAGGAAAGCTGCAAGATTTGCGGTGTAAGATGAGATGACAATCAAAGCAAACAGCCACCAAGCCCCCATCATCATTCGGGTAGCCAGAGTTGTGTATGGGACTTCTCCACCTGTGGAAGGAAGCAGAGAATAAAAGAACGTCAACAAGTATTTACTGAGACTTTGAGGTCATACACAGTCAATATAAGTTAACTTTATGTAATGAGAATCTTTCTACATAACAGCAATGTAGATCCCTGTATTTTGCTTATGTTCACCAATTTTTTTTTTTGGTAATTTTTAATGATCAAGTAATTCTTGTAAACAAAGAATCTCAAGGATCCAGAAAAAGCATAGCTAGCTGTACTCCACCCCCCCACAATTTTTATAGCTGTTTATTTATTTCTTAGTTGGAAGATAATTGCTTTACAATGTTGCATTGGCTTCCGCTGTACAATGAAGTGAATCAGCTATATGTGCACATATATCTCCTCCCTCCTGAACCTCCCTCCCATTTCTCTCTTCCATCCTGCCCTTCTAGGCCATCACAGAGCACCAAGCTGAGCTCCCTGCGACATACAGCAGATTCCCACCAGCTGTCTATTTTACACACAGTACTGTATATATATCAGTGCCACTACTGAACCACTTAGCCAGTTTACTTGCTTACATTCCAGGAGCTACCACTCTTAAGTCTACCATCATGATGCTTTTTAAAAGTGAAAACGAAATCATCATATTCTCCTGATCCAAATTTCCAGTGGATTCCTATCACTAGCAAAAAAAAAAGAAAAGAAAATCTGAAATCTCTATCAAAGTTTACCAGGTCTACATGAACTAATCTCAGATCCACTTTCTGACTTACCTTTTCCCACTCTCTGAATGTCCTTCCTTTAGTTTCTTGTAAGGGGCCACAGTGATTTCTGGCCTAAGGCCTTTATACTTGCAATTTGTATGCCTGAAATTCTCTGTTCTTTAACTTAAAAATGACTCTCCTTTTAAAATATTTAAGTTTCTGCTCAGATGATACTTCTTCACACTTTGTCATTCTATCTAAAATAATCCCCAAAACCCCATTCTTCCAGCCACCCTATTTTTTTAAATAAAAAATTTTCATATGTTTTATATATTTTTATTTTCTCTTCTTCCTTATTATATGGTTTCTCACATAACAGTTTCTGCCTCATATTAGGTGGGTAAATATTTGCTAAATGAATACATGTTTTATATGAAGTTAATAATCTTTCTAAAATAAATTAGTTTTCTGCTAAGTGTAAAAATAAAGAGATATAATACTACATTTGCCTAGGTACATCAATATGTGCATTGCTTAACAAGATTTAATTAATTATCATATGAGGCAGATTTTTATGCCAACCACGAATTCTCACTGTGTAATATTAATACCTTTAAACTTTCAGTGTAGTACAAACATACCCTGTGGGTATGACCTGAGCTATTTTCCTGATGTAATATACTCAGAATAGGCTAACCTCTGATATCTGGAACACATTTTTTCAAAAGCAGTTATGATGCATTTTGGATACTTTCTTCTCCAAAGCAACGGAAATATGCACTTGGCTTTTAAAAGATGAAAGAAAAAGGAAATGCTCATTTTTAAACCAAACAGGGACTTCCTAGAAAAATGACTAATTGAAAAAATAATAAAAATATGAGCAAGATGATTGCTAAAGACTGGAAGATGTTAATAAATGTAACAGAAGTAGAGCAATAAATTCATGACTGAAAAGGCTAATTGAAGGTTTGTGTCCATGAAGACTTCACCCTCTATTTGAGCTGTTATCACACATAAGAAAGAATACTTGTTGAGCTTTCGTCATCTGTGGCATAAAGTCTGAAATGTGGAAATTCAAATTTCTTGGGGAGTCCACATAAAATGACATTTTATTTGATATCTGTACTTAGAAATCACATACTAAAAGTAATGGTAATCTTGACTCCTAACATTTATAATTAGGAAAAATTCAAAACAATCCTCCTACTGATAGCAACTAGAAAAAAAAAAAAAAAAAGAACAAATATTGCATTTGAGAGCTAAAGAAGCAGTAAAAAATTAGAAAATGAAGATTCTGAAGAAGAAGTTCAGAAATGTGACCTGGTAGTTAGGCCTGTTTTCTACTAAGGGATAAATGCCAATTTAACAAGAAGATAAGGAACTGAGATGCTGAGCAACGCTTTTGAAAGCCTTCAAAATCAGGTGGCTATAACAATTAAGGCCCAGGGCTTGCCAAATAGGGGTGGAACTAAGAAAAACAGAAAACCCTCATATGCTTGGAAATCAACAACTACAATTCTATTATGCCATGGGTTGGAGAAAAATCACAAGAGAGGTAAAAAAATATTTTGAAGTTAGTGATAATAAAAATTCTCCAAACCAAAACTCCACATTTTGATACCAGACAGGATGCAACTAAATTTGTCTTTGAAGGGAAATTCACAACTCCTATAAGAAAAGAAGTCTGAAAATCAATGAGCTACTCATCAATTTCAAGAAGTTAAAAGAAAAGCAAGTTAAACCTAAAGAACACATAAGGAGGGACATAATAAATATAGGATCAGAAATTAGTAAACTAGATAAAACTAGACAAACACAATAGAGAGGGATGATCCAACAGAAGTTTGGTCCTTTGGAAATATTTATAAAAAGCTATAGATGTATGGCAGAAACCAACACAATGTTGTAAATAAATTATCCTTCAATAAAAATAAATAAATATTTAAAAATAGCAAAAAAAATAAAAAGCTCCTAAGATTGATCAAGAAAATAAGTAAAGGCACAAAAATAGGAGTTAAAAGGGTATATTGTTACAAATGTTGCAGATATTAGGGTAAAAGAGGAGGATCATATGCACAGTTCAATGCCAATTAATACGAAAATTGAGATGACATGGACCAATTTGTATAAAAATTGCTACCAAAAGAAACAGAACATTTCAATGATCTTATAAGTATTAAAGACTTTGAATACACAATAAAACCCACTCATCAAAATACTCAAGACTAGTAGATCGTTTTCAGACTTTCTGGAAAAAAATCTACCAAATGTTTTAGCAATAATTAAGTCTAATTTTACATAAACTCTTTCTAAGATTAGAAAAAAGCAAGATACTAGTCCATATATTTTATAAAGAAGACACAACTTTTGTAAACAAAATCGGAAAAGGTTATTCCAGTAAAGAGAATGACAGGCTAATCTTCCATATAATTGTAGATAAAAAAGACTTACATAAATTAGTAAACTGAAAATTGCAAAAATAAATAGGCATGATGAGTTTATTAAATGAAAGCAAAGGTTGTTTGGCATCTAAAAGTAAATCATTAAAATTCACTACATTAGCACTATAAAGGAGAAAAACCCTATAATCATCTTGGTAGAAGTATAAAAAGCACAGATAAAATTTAACATCTAATCATAAAAATAATGAAAACCTAGAAATACTCCAGCAAACTGGAAATAATTCTTGGTCTCACAAAGAGTATTTTCAGGAAGCCGACAGAAAATGTCATACTTCCTAACAAAGAAAGTATTTTTAAAGCCTTTCTTAAAGTCTGTGAGTTGTTACCACTTCTATTTAATTGTAGGCACTAAACAGCACAGTACAATATGCCAAGAAAATAAAGAAAGAAAAACTACTAAAGAATTAGAGAGAATGAAATAAAAGTTAAGGGTTAGAGATGATGTGAATATGTATATAGAAAATCTAAGAGACTATGAAATGACTTACTAAAATTAATGTCAGCTATCAGTTTACTATGGTACAGAGTCAACGTTCAAGAATAATCAGACATGCATATACCAGTAACACTTAAGATATGAAATTTAAAAATATGCATTATTTGCAATAATACTAAAAATAGAAACTATCTAGAAATAAAGATGTGGAAGATCTCTACATGAAAATCTTAAAACTTTCTTGAGTGCAATGCTGCTGCTGCTGCTGCTAAGTCGCTTCAGTCGTGTCCGACTCTGTGCGACCCTGTAGACTGCAGCCCACCAGGCTCCGCTGTCCCTGGGATTCTCCAGGCAAGAACACTGGAGTGGGTTACCATTTCCTTCTCCAATGCATGAACGTGAAAAGTAAAAGTGAAGTCACTGGGTTGTGTCCAACTCTCAGCGACCCCATGGACTGCAGCCTACCAGGCTCCTCCATCCATGGGATTTTCCAGGCAAGAGTACTGGAGTGGGGTGCCATTGCCTCCTCCGCTTGAGTGCAATAAAAGAAGGTTAAATAAATGGACAGATACATTGTGTTTATTGATCAAAGACTCGGTATTATAAAGATATAAATTTTTCTCTCTCACACACACATATGGAGAACAATGAAATAATACTATACAGAAATGAAAATGAACAGATTTCATTTATAACACTATGAAAGGTTTTCACAAACTAAATATTGAGTAAAAGAATGCACACTGTATGATAATTGTTCAAAACTAGACATCATGAATGGTAGTGCTGATAATCTCATGAGTGGTAAACTATAGAATAATGGTTGAGATGGGGAAATCAGAGTTGTGTTACAGGTAACGTTCTATCTTTTCCTAGGTGGCAGTTATACTGGGATTCCATTGCTGGTAATTCACTGAGCTGCACTTGTAAGTTTTGTGCACTTTCTGTACTTACATAGTATTTCATAATGAAAGAAAAAAAACTAAATAAAAGAAGTAAAAGAGTAAAAAGAGAGAATGGTGAGTTTAATAAAAACTATTCCCCCCCCTTTTTTTTTGGTCCACAATTTGAAAAAAGAAAAGATTTTCTTCATAGATTCTGAAGGCTAGAAGACAGGTAAAAAACAAACCAAAAAAAATTACCTGCTAAATTTAAAAAACCACCTTACATTGCAAAAGCATGGCAGAAATTAAGCTCACCATTCCTGGTCTGACTCCAGAGTTGGGCATTTTGATTCTATAACCCCTTGATGAGTCTGAGGTCTCCCTACAGTGTCACTCTGCAGAAGTGTGTAGAATTCGTATCTTCCAAAGTGACCCTTCTGCAGTAAGAGAAATGTTCTTTACACAGATTTGCATTTTTGATGTGACTGGTTTCCCACCTCAAAAAGTACATCAACCTTACCACCTTATATATTATCTTACTTATAAAGGTTGTTAAAGAAGTAAAATAATGTTTTTCCCTCAGGCAAGATTATGGAACTTGATAATTTTACCTGAGTAAGGCAAAAAAAAAAAAAAAATGTTGTTCTAAGTTTTTTTCTGTGGGAGTACACATGCATTTTTGTGTTTGCCTGAAAATACAGAAAAGTAATTGTTAAAGATTTTCCAATTTCATTGCTTGGTAAATCAGCTTCTTGAAGGTTTAAAAACTCACAAAGTTAAAAAAAAAAAAAAGAAAACAAAAATCCTCTCAAGTGTTTATTATATAATCTGGGACCGTGGTTCTTTTTTTTAATGAAATATGATCAAGAAAAAAAATAGAAGTAGACAATTCATTATTATCTTTCCTTATAAACATTTTTTTTCTCCAAAATTTGATCCTTATTGAAATTAGGTTACTAGAAAATAGCTAAAAACCCTTATAGCAAGTAGAAATTTTCCAGTATTAGGGATGATTGAATATGTTCAAATAAGTTGGTCAAGTGGTGTGTCGGTAAATATTAGAATCTTTTATACATACAAAATCACAATTTAGAAAATATGAATAAGGATATATTGGCAATGAGCCACTGTCAAGGCAATGTCTTACACTGAAGGATTGGTGATGATGTACACATCTCCTAAATGCATAAGATATGTCAATCATATTTATGTATTAATCTGTTCCTTGAAGTGCATTCATAAATAGACTTAAGAGTCTGCCTGTGACGAGATTTGTAAATGCTTTAATAATTTTTTCTTTTGGTGGAGGAAATGGAGGTAATAAGGAGGAGCATGTGAGATACCCACAAGGTTTGGAGTTAGTGAGGTTACTATGTCCACTATCTGAAGGCAGTGTAGGCTTTACAACGTATGGTTTGAGGTGGGAGAGAAGGACAGCAGAAAATTACAGTGTGTTATGGCAAGGAAATTATTCTATTTACAGTTATCTTTCAGTATTTTTTTATTATGGCAAGCACAAAGCCTCAGCTTGGTGATAATAATTCTGTTTAAAATTTCAAATCTGTTTTCATAAAGGGAATGAAAATCTCAAAATACCTTTGGCAGGCAACAGAGTCTAATTAGAATTTAATAGTATTTCATTTTTATTATTTGTATGATTATTTTCTACTTAATGAAAATGTACTCCTTTTATATTTATTTTAGTAGAAACCCCTTTATTAATAAAAATTCTGACCTCTTTACAATCTCAGTTTCAAGCAATCCATGCTCCTATGCCATCTTTTATCTTTTGAGTTTCCTCCCCTCATCAAGTTGACATTCCCATTCCATCTAATTCCATCCATTCTATTCTACCATGTTTTCACTATGAGACCCTAATCCTATTATATGTAGCTCCCTCTTACCTAGCTTAAATCCAGTGATTTGTTAATATCAACATTGCATTTTTCTTCCATTCTTTTGAAATCCCCTCATGCTCAGTTGCATCTTCTCTGCAAGAATACTGGAGGGGGTGGCCATTTCCTCCTACTCCAGAGAATCTTCCCAACCCAGGAATCAAATCTGTGCTTCCTGCATTGGCAGTCAGATTCTTTTCCCACTGCCCAACCTGGGAAATCCTTTCAGCAGAGCCCAAACACTAGTCAAATCCAATTCTTTCTTTGCTCTGTCTTGAACAACTCATTCTAAATTCATGTCTATAAACTCTAAGTGAGTCTTTAATGCAGCCTCACAGTCATATTGAGGTCAGTTCAGTTGCTCAGTCATGTCTGACTCTTTGTGACCCCATGGACCGCAGCATGCCAGGACTCCCTGTCCATCATCAACTCCCGGAGTTTACTCAAACTCATGCCCATTAAGTCAGTGATGCCATCTAATCATCTCATCCTCTGTGGTCTCCTTCTCCTACCTTCAATCTTTCCCAGCATCAGGATCTTTTCAAATGAGTCAGTTCTTCCCATCAGGTGGCCAAAGTATTAGAGTTTCAGCTTCAGCATCAGTCCTTCCAATGAATATTCAGGATTGATTTCCTTTAGGATTGACTGGTTGGGTCTCCTTGCAGTCCAAGGGACTCTCAAGAATCTTCTCCAACACCACAGTTCAAAAGCATCAGTTCTTCAGCACTTAGCTTTCTTTTATAGTCCTAACCTCATATCCATACATGACTACTGGAAAAGCCACAGCTTTGACTAGATGGACCCTTGTCAGCTAAGTAATGTCTCTGCTTTTTAATATGCTGTCTAGGATGGTCATAAATTTCCTTCCAAGGTTCAAGTATCTTTTAATTTCATGGCTGCAGTCACCATCTACACTGATTGTGGAGCCCCCTAAAATAAAGTCTGTTATTGTTTCCATTGCTTCCCCATCTATTGGCCATGAAGTGATGGGACAGACACCATGATCTTAGTTTTCTGAATGTTAAGTTTTTAGCTAACTTTTTTCCACTTTCCTCCTTCACTTTTATCAAGAGGCTCTTGGGTTCTTCTTCCCTTTCTGCCATAAGGGTGGTGTCACCTGCATATTATGTTATTTCTTCTGGCAATCCTGATTCCAGCTTGAGCTCCATCCAGTCAGCATTTTTCATGATGTACTTTGCATATAAGTTAAATAAACAGGGTGACAGCCTTGATGTACTCCTTTCCCAATTTGGAACCAGTCTGTTGTTTCATGTCCAGTTCTAACTTTTGCTTCCTGACCTGCATACAGATTTCACGGGAGGCAGGACAGGTGGTCTGGTATTCCCATCTCTTGAAGAATTTTCCACACTTTGTTGTGATCCACACTGTCAAAGGCTTTGGCATAGTCAATAAAGCAAAAGTAGATATTTTTCTAGAACTCTCTTGCTTTTTCAATGATCAGACAGATGTTGGCAATTTGACCTCTGGCTCCTCTGCCTTTTCTAAATCCAGCTTGAACATCTGGAAGTTTATGGTTCATGTACTGTTGAAGCCTGGCTTGGAGAATTTCTAGCATTACTTTGCTAGTGTGTAAGATGAGTGCAATTGTGCGGTAGTTTGAGCATTGTTTGGCATTGCTTTTCTTTGGGACTGGAATGAAAACTGACCTTTTCCAGTCCTGTGGCCACTGCTGAGTTTTCTAAATTTGCTGGCATATTGAGTGCAGTATCATCTTTCACAGCATTATCTTTAAGGATTTGAAATAGCTCAACTGGAATTTCATCACCTCCACTAGTTTTGTTCATAGTAACACTTGACTTTTCATTCCAGGATGTCTGGCTCTAGGTGAGTGATCACACCATTGTGATCATCTTGGTCGTGAAGATCTTTTTGTACAGTTCTTCTGTGTATCTTGCTACCTGTTCTTAATATCTTCTGCTTCTGTTAGGTCCAGACCATTTCTGTCCTTTATTGTGCCTGTCTCTTCATGAAGTATTCCCCTGGTATCTCTAATTTTTTCTCTTCTCCACTCTCTTTGATAAGAATTCCAGTTTCTCTCTCTTCTAATACCACAAATTCCATATTCCCATTCTTAGTCTCAGAAGATGATCATGAATCTATCTGGTTTAGAAAATTAAAGCAATTTCAAGGAACTTCCAGAGAAAAGCACCACCTAAAACAGTATTCAGAGTGTACCTTAGGGTTAAAAAAAGGGGGGGTGGAATGTGCTTATATTTTCAGAATAAAGCAACTTGAAAATAACAAAAAGTATATACATATGGAGAGCAGGGGCAGCAGAATGAAAGAAATAAGAACTGAATTATAATCTCTGTGACTGATTTATTATTTAATTTTGAATGTGGAGCTGTTATCTGTTTCACACAATAAAAACAACATTAAATTTTAAAAAGAGCAAACAATAATGTAAACAATGATAAAATTGACTTGAAAGAATATCAAATTAGTAACATAACTGTAAAGACAAAAATGCAGTGACCGCTTCCCATTACTGAAGACTACAGCCCTTTTGGGCAGCCCTCTCAGATAACTCTCTCTTCTAGTTTTAGTAACTATTCTCTTTCTTTGCCCCTTTAAACATAAGAGTGATAATAGCTCCCTCTGTAACTAGTGGGTACTGTATCGATTCTTGGTAGTTCCTCAAATCTCCATCTACATCTCTGTAGACAGTTCCTTTAGTAACCTTTCATCAATGTTCCAAACAGAATGTACCATCTATGTCCTATCTGGTATCATGTAAGGTCCCATGAAACAGAAGTGCAAAAATGAGATTCTGGGATTGAATTGTTCATTTATCTATGTAGTGTACATTTGTGGGAAATGGAACACTGGCAACCCACAGCTTGTGGTTACATTATCATTATTCAGTTAGCACCAGTTTTGGCATAGGATGGAGTACATGTGGAATGCAAGGTCCTGGGAGACAAAATGGCTATGGCAGTAACTGTGATTTTAAAGACTGTGGTTTCAGAAACTGCTCTGGAGTCTTCAAATAATATAAATGTTAGAGGAGAAATTGAAGGCAATAAATAACCAATTCAGAAATAATGGAAAATTTGAGAGGCTGATGGCAGCTTTGAAGCACTCTCATAAATCATATAGTCTCAGGGTAGATATGACTGGGGATAAGATTAAGGCTTGACTGTAATGGTGTACTCAGTTGCTGAGTTGTGCTTCAAATACTAATTGAATCTTCTGCCCATTGTGGTCTCTCGTGGTAAAGCAAGGGAACTGGTAAGAAATTTGAGCTTCCAAATCTCTCTGAAACTTCTTAGTATTGGAAGCAACCACCCCTTCCGAGGGAATCAGCTTTCTCTAGCATAAATGCCTCTTAGTGACTGGACCCAGGGAATCATAATTCTCTGCTCATCGACATCACCCCTCATTGTCTCCAGGTTACAACTTCAATTCCAACATAACTGAGTAGGAGACATATAAAGCCCGCGAATAAAAGCTTTATACCACATAGGATAAACGTAAGTACTGATTAGGGCAGATATATTGTCATGGATGGTAATGATCTGCAATTTGGTATTTAATATGTTGACTTGAGCATTCTTTGGCATTGCCTTTCTTTGGGATTGGAATGAAAACTGACCTTTTGCAGTCCTGTGGCCACTGCTGAGTTTTCCACATTTGCTGGCATATTGAGTGCAGCACTTTAACAGCATCATCTTTCAGGATTTGAAAGAGCTCAACTGGAATTCCATCACCTCCACTAGCTTTGTTTGTAANAGATGTGTATAAGAGACAGGTTTATTGTGATCCACACAGTCAAAGGCTTTGGCATAGTCAATAAAGCAGAAATAGATGTTTTTCTGGAACTCTCTTGCTTTTTCCATGATCCAGCGGATGTTGGCAATTTGATCTCTGGTTCCTCTGCCTTTTCTAAAACCAGCTTGAACATCAGGGAGTTCATGGTTCACATATTGCTGAAGCCTGGCTTGGAGAATTTTGAGCATTACTTTACTAGCATGTGAGATGAGTGCAATTGTGTGGTAGTTTGAGCATTCTTTGGCATTGCCTTTCTTTGGAATTGGAATGAAAACTGAACTTTTCCAGTCCTGTGGCCACTGCTGAGTTTTCCAAATTTGCTGGCATATTGAGTGCAGCACTTTCACAGCATCATCTTTCAGGATTTGAAATAGCTCAACTGGAATTCCATCACCTCCACTAGCTTGTTCATAGTGATGCTTTCTAAGGCCCACTTGACTTCACATTCCAAGATGTCTGCCTCTAGATTAGTGATCACGTCATCATGATTATCTGGGTCATGAAGATCTTTTTTGTACAGTTCTTCTGTGTATTCTTGCCACCTCTTCTTAATATCTTCTGCTTCTGTTAGGTCCATACCATTTCTGTCCTTTATCGAGCCCATCTTTGCATGAAATGTTCCCTTGGTATCTCTAATTTTCTTGAAGAGATCTCTAGTCTTTCCCATTCTGTTATTTTCCTCTATTTCTTTGCATTGATTGCTGAAGAAGGCTTTCTTATCTCTTGTTATTCTTTGGAACTCTGCATTCAGATGCTTTTCTCCCTTGCGTTTCACTTCTTTTCTTTTCACAGCTATTTGTAAGGCCTCCCCAGACAGGCATTTTGCTTTTTTTGCATTTCTTTTCCATGGGGATGGTCTTGATCCCTGTCTCCTGTACAATGTCACGAACCTCATTCCATAGTTCATCAGGCACTCTATCAGATCTAGGCCCTTAAATCTATTTCTCACTTCCACTGTACAATCATAAGGGGGATTTGATTTAGGTCATACCTGAATGGCCTAGCAGTTTTCCCTGCTTTCTTCAATTTAAGTCTGAATTTGGTAATAAAGACTTCATGATCTGAGCCACAGTCAGCTCCTGGTCTCGTTTTTGTTGACTGTACAGAACTTCTCCATCTTTGGCTGCAAAGAATATAATCAACCAGATTTCGGTGTTGACCTTCTGGTGATGTCCCCATGTAGAGTCTTCTCTTGTGTTGTTGGAAGAGGGTGATTGCTATGACCAGTGCATTCTCTTGGCAAAACTGCTGGGCATACACACAGAGGAAAACAGAAGTGAAAGAGACTCATGTACCCCAATGTTCATTGCCGCACTGTTTACAGTAGCTAGTATATGGAAGCAACCTAGGTGCCCCTTGGCAAATGAATGGATATGAAATTTGTGGTACGTATACACAATGGAATAATACTCAGCTATTAAAAAAAATCCATTTGAGTCAGTGTTAATGAAATGGATGAAACTGGAGCCTAATATACAGACTGAAGTAAGTCAGAAAGAGAAACACTAATATGGTATATTAACACATATATATGGAATTTAGAAATAGTAATGATGATCCTATAGGCAAGGCAGCAAAGGAGACATAGAACAGACTTTTGGACTATGTGGGAGAAGGCGAGGGTGGGATGATATCAGAAAATAGCATTGAAACTTGTACATTAGCATATGTTAAATAGATGATGACCAGTGCAGTTGGATGCATGAAGCAGTGCACTCAAAGCCAGCACTCTGGGACAAGCCAGAGGGAGGTGGAAGGGAGTTTCAGGATGGGGGGACACATGTGCACCTGTGGCTGATTTTGTTAATGTATGGCAAAAACTGCCACAATATTGTAAAGTAGTTATTTTCCAATTAAAATAAATAAATTAATTAAAAATAATAAAAAAAGGGAAGGAGAATCAAGATGATGGAGCAGTAGATGAACATGGAGTACATCTCTCTCCATGGATACATCAGGAATACACCTTCAGACACTGAAGTGCATGCAGAACACCAGCTGAGAGTGGACGGGAGTACCTGACCAGTGGAAAAGAATATATAGAACCATGCAAAACTCGGTAGGATAAAGGAACTAGGCGGAAAACAGGAGTGTTAGTAGGACTGAAGTTGCCCTGAGCAGGTGCGGGAACTGAAGCAGGGGTCAATCCCAAGATCGGGGAAATTGTCTGAGTCAGAGGAGAAAAGATTTAAGGCTGAGAGGGAAATAGCTGATTTGTGGTAGCTTAAATGGAGTGAAAATCAGACAGTCCTTGCTGCAGCCATGCATACCCTTGACAGGAACGCTGGTCGCTTGGAAGGCACAAGCCCTGGGAACTGGAGTTTAGGGACTGTGGAGCAATCTCAGGGTGAGGGCTGCTGTTTACTGCGGAGAGATGGATTGAGGGGATCTGAGGGAGAAGACTGAGGGAGAAGATCGTGGTGGGAAATGCCAGTGGAGGAAAGCCAGGCAGAAGTGGAAGCAAGAGGATACTGCTGAGTCATGGGTAGGGGTGGAGCCATCACCATAGCCTCTCTCTCCCCACATGCCAGCATCAGCAGCTGAACACTAGAGAGGCTGGCCCATCAAATGCCTGATGCACTGAACTACAGAGTAGGAGGCCATCCAGGGAGCTCCTTTCACTGACTGATGTGCCAAACTACAGAGTAGGACCCCAGCCAGGGGGCCCCTCTATGTGCCTGATGCACCAAACAATAGAGAAAGACCCAGGCAAGGAAGCCCTCTAAGTGCCTGAATGGGCAGAGCTACAGAGAAAGACTGGCCAAAGAGGCCTTCTGATCGCCAGCTACAAGAGGCTCAAAAAAAAAAGACTCTGATAGGGCCCTAACTCCTGTGGCAGAGGCAGTCAATCTTCCTGCACACTTGGCACCACCAGGGTCCCTGCAAGCCAAGCAGCTGCACCACTTTCATGCTCAAATCTCACTGGGGCAGAGTTGCCATAGGCAAAAAGTCTCTCTCTCTCCAGGCAAGAATACAGGAGTGTATTGACCAATACTGGTTGCCATACCCTTCTAGAGCACTATTTCCTGCTGCCCTAGCTGCCAACTCCCCTGAGTACCTGGTGCTGCCAGAACTCCTGTAACCCAAGCAGCTGTACCACTTCCACAGCTGGCCCTCACAGGGGCAAACCCAAGCCCTCCAGGGCAGCCTCAGGAGCAAACCCCAGTGGACAACCCACATGTCAAGGTGGAAATAAAACCACAATTGAAACCTAGGGATAGTGTGGCTAAGGAAGAAGACCCAAAACCTTCCCACCAGCTATAAAAGCTGCAGATTAAATCCACACAATCAACTAGGCAGACTGTCTATGGAATATATAAAAGGTCCCTGAGAGCTTCCACAAAAGAAAATGCACTAGTTCTGATAGGTATGGACATTGGAGGCAAGAACACACCATAGTAAGACCAGATTAGAATCTGAGCTGCCCCCCAGCAGTTCCAGAGATCAGAACAGTATTGGAGGCCATCCTACGGAGGTGAGGTGGACTGTGACTCCCAGCGAGGGAAAGGACTCTGATAGCAGTGACTCAAGAAAAACATTTATTATTCCTATTTTTTAAGTTGTTCTGTAGATTCTTTTGGATTATTTTTCTTTTTTGTCGCTCCCCCCCCCACCATTGTAGCTGTCGATTTTATTGGCACTAAGAAATCCAATTAAGCTTTTGAGGTTTTATTATTTTCTCAATCACATTTTTAAAAATTGTTGTCATAAACCTCTGCCTCTATTTTGGGCTTTTGTAGTTCTGTGGAGTTTTCCTTTTTTTTTTTTCTTTCTCTTTTTTAATTTTAATTTTTAAACCCATTATTATTTTTTCTACATTTATTCCTCTGCTTGTTTTTCCTACTGTCTTTTTCCCCTTGCAGTTAATCTTTAATGTATATAAATCTTCTTCATCTACCTATATTTAACTGTATATCTATTCTTTTTTTTTCTTTCTTTCCTTCCCTCTCAACATATTTGTTAGTTTTGTTTATTGCCCACTTGGCACCTTGCTTTAGTTTTATTTTCCAGTTTGTGCTTAAGTTAGTTTTGTTCTTAACTGGTAAATATAATTTTTGATTTCCTATTTGCCAAGTCTATCTACTGTACATTTTTTTTGGTTGTTGGACTGTTTTCACCTTGATCATTGGTATATATATGTATATTCCATTATTTTAATTACCATTTCCCTGATTCTGTAACTGCCATTACTCTGGGGTTCATCTTTGGTTTCTCATTTTTGGATATTTGTTTTAATCTCACTTAATACCATAACAAACTATTTGTGGAATCGTCATTCCTGACCAGAGAATGCTCCCACTTCTGAGACTTTGGAGTGGGAGCCCTGACTCCAAGGCCCTAGACTACCAGAGAACTAACCCTAGGGAGTATTAAATAGTGTGAACTCACACAAAAAAACCCACTTGAATACAAGACCGGACATCACCCAACCACCAGTAATACTCTGTGCAGGACACCTCATCTAAACAACAACAACAACAAACACAAAAATACAAAGCCAGTCATCAGCAGACAGGATTATCATTGCACTCAGCCTTGCCCATCAGTGGAAAAATAAACAGACAAAAACTTAGCACAATTCTGAAAGTCCTAGCCATCAGAGAAGAAAAATAAATAAAAGGAATCCAGATCAGAAAAGAAGCAAAACTCTCACTGTTTGCAGCTGACATGATACTGTACGTAGAAAACTAAAGATAGTATCAGAAAATTACTAGAGCTAATCAGTGAATTTAACAAAGTTGCAGGATACAAAATCAATACGCAGAAATCATCTNAGCACAATTCTGAAAGTCCTAGCCATCAGAGAAGAAAAATAAATAAAAGGAATTCAGATCAGAAAAGAAGCAAAACTCTCACTGTTTGCAGCTGACATGATACTGTACTTAGAAAACTAAAGATAGTATCAGAAAATTACTAGAGCTAATCAGTGAATTTAACAAAGTTGTAGGATACAAAATCAATACGCAGAAATCATCTGCATTCTTATATATTAACAATGAGAAATCAGAAAGAAAAGTTAAGGAATCAATCCCATTCACCATTACAACAAAAAGAATTAAATATCTAGGAATAAACTTACCTAAGGAGACAAAATAAATGTACATAGAAAATTATGAGAAACCAATGAAAGAAATCAAAGAGGACATAAACAGATGGAGAGCTATTCCATGTTCCTGGGTAGGAAGAACCAATATTGTGAAAATGACTATACTACCAAGTGAAGTCTACAGATTTAATGCCATCCCTATCAAATTACCAATGGCATTTTTCACTAAAGTAAAAAATTTCACAATTCATATGGAAACACAAAAGACCCTGAATAGCCAAAGCAGTCTTGAGAATGAAGCATGGAGCTGGAGGAATCAATCTTCCTGACTTCAGATTATACTACACAGCTACAGTCATCAAGACAGTGTGGTACAGGCACAAAAACATAAATGTAGACCAATGGAACAAAAAAGAAATCTCAGGGATAAACCCATGCACCTATGGGTACCTTATTTTTTACAAAGGAGGCAAGAAATATGATGGAGCAAAGACAGCCTCTTCAATAAATGGTGCTGGGAAAATTGAACAGCTATAATTAAAAGAATGAAATATAAACTCAAAATTGATTAAAGACCTAAATATAAGACCAGAAAAAATAAAACTCTTAGAGGACAACATAGACAGAACACTCAATGGCATAAATAAAAGCAAGTTCCTCTATGACCCACCTCCTAAAGTAATAGAAATAAAAGCAAAACTAAACAAGTGGGACCTGATTAAACTTAAAAGCTTTTGCACAGAAAAAGAAACTATAAGCACAGTGAAAAGACACCTCTCAAAATGGGAGAAAGTAATAGCAAATGATAAAACTGACAAAAGATTAATTTCCAAAATATACAAGTGGTTCATACCACTTTTTCTGGTTCAATACCAGAAAAACAAATAATCCATTCAAAAAAGTGGGAAAAAGACCTAAACAGACATTTCTCCAAAGAAGAGATACAGATGGCTAACAAACACATGAAAAGATGCTCAACATTGCTCATTATTAGAGAAATGCAAATCAAAGCTACAATGAGATATCACCTCACAACCAGCCAGAATGGCCATCATCAAAAGTCTACAAACAATAAATGCTGGAGAGGGTGTGGAGAAAAGGGAAATCTCTTGCACTGTTGGTGGGAATGTGAATTGATACAGTCACTATGGAAGACAGTATGGAGATTCCTTAAAAAACTAGGAATAAAACAATATGACCCAGCAATCCCACTCCTAGGCATATACCTTGAAGATACCAAAATTGAAAAAGACATATGTATCCCAATGTTTATTGCAACACTACATACAATAGCTAGAACATGGAAGCAATCTAGATGTCCATCAACAGATGAATGAATAAAGAAGTTGTGGTACATATACACAATGGAATATTACTCAGCCATATAAAGGAATGTATTTGAGTCAGTTCTAATGAGGTGGATGAACCTAGAACCTATTATAGAATGAAGTGAGTCAGAAAGAGAAAGATAAATACCATATTCTAATGCGTATATACGGAATCTAAAAAATAGTACTGAAGAATTTATTTACAGGGCAACAGTGGGGAAACAGACATACAGAATAAACTTCTGGACATGAGGAGAGGGGAGGAGAGGGTGAGATATATGGAAAGAGCAACATGGAAACTTACATTACCATATGTAAGCTAGCCAACAGGAATTTGCAATATGGCTCAGGAAACTGAAACAGGTGCTCTGTATCAATCTGGAAGGGTGGGATGAGGAGGAAGATGGGAGGGAGCTTCAAAAGTGAGAGGGTATATGTTTACCTATGGCTGATTCATTTTGAGGTTTGACAGAAAAAAGCAAAATTCTGTAAAGCAATTATCCTTCAATAAAAAATAGATAAAAAAAAGTCAGGATAACTGGCACCCAAGCATTGTAATAGATTCCATTACATATATTTGAAAGATTGTTATATCAGTTTTAATTTAAAATTGTCATAATTACTACATGTCAGTAATTAAATCCTTTGCTATTATGTAAAAAAGAAAAATAAAAAAGAAGGGAATTGCTTGGGAAAATTGTACTGGAAATTGCAAATACAAAAAAGAATATATATAAACTGGAAAAAAAATCAAAAAAGGAATTTAAAAAGCTTAAGGCACTCAAAGTACATCAGTCAGACCACTATTCACATAATATTTTCCCAGAAGTAGATAAGAGAGAGAGAGAATTTATTTGAAGAAATAATGGCTGAAAAATTTTCTAACCCGAGGAACAGACCTTCATATTCATTAATTCCAGGAAGTTAAAAATAATATGAACCTGAAAACATCTTTACACATTATAATTAAACACATTATAATTAAAATGTCAATAGTTAAGGACAGACTCTAATTTCTGCCCTGACACAAGGGTTGAGGGTAGTCACTTATTTAGTCTCACTTGTTCAGTTGTGCTATGGGGAGGGAGGAACATTGCAAACAAACATCACTGGTGTGTGTGGGGAGTTCTCACAGTGTCTGGGCCACACTTAGTTTGCCCCAGCTCACGGCTTGTGTGCTTTCCTGGTCTACATTGCTCAGGCTCCAGGTTGCTCTTCGTGGAAACTGTCCTAAGCAGGCCCTGGCTTTCGTGTACTTCCCAGGTCTAAGCCACTCAAGTTCAAGTTCTCAGGTACTCCACAAAGGCACAGACTCGGTTGGGCCTACGTTTTGGGCCCTTCCCAGGTCTGAGCAGCTCAGGTGACCAGGTGCTTGGTAAATGCACTCTCCCCAGGTGGGCGGGGCATCTTATCACCTCCCTAGTTCCAGCCCCTCAGTTTGCTGAGTGTGCAATGGGAGTGCCATCTCAGGTCTGCTGTGTGTCTCGTCTGGGGAGCTGATCTCTGATTAAGCCCTCCTGGCGGTTGTCAACCGTCCAGGATCCCAGGAAGACTTGGATAGCAACTGGAGGCCTGCTCAAAGTTTGGTGGAGGATGCCATCACTGGGGCTGAGATTGCCTCACCTTCCAGCTCTGATTGTCTCTTGCCTGCCTCTCTGCTTCTGGCATGGGGTGGGGCCATCAGCAGTTGATGCTAGATGAGGCTAGCTCTCATCTGGTATTTGCTCAGTCCTTTGTTCTGTGAGCCACTAATCAGTTCCCTAAGTGTTCTCCACAGCACAGAACACCCAAAGAGATTCACAGATTTGAGTAGAGAAGGGCAGGGGAAGGGAGGTGATAGAGGTGACCTCCTTTTGAAGAGAATGGGCTGCATTTCTGGGTGCCTGGTGTCCTCCACCAGTGTTCAGAAGTTTTTTGTGTGGAATTTGCTCACTGTTCAAATGATCTTTTGATGAATCTGTGGGAGATAAAGTGGTCTCCTTGTCCCATTCCTCTGCTATCTTAGGACTGCCAAAATATTTATTATTCTTAAATTTTGATTGTTCTGTAGTTTCTTTTGAATTTTGTTTTGTTTTGCTTTCATTTTTTCCCCCCTCCCTACTCCATTGTCAACTTTATTAGTACTATTAAATTTAAGCTTTTGGGATTTTTAAAAATCACACTTTTTATTTCTTTTATAAAGTTCTGCCTCTACATTGGCCTTTTGCAGTTCTGTGGAGTTTTCATTTTTGTTGTTGTTGTTGTTTTTTTTTTTCCCTTGCTTATAAAAATTTAATTACAAGTTTAGATTTAATTTAAATTTTAATATAACTTTTAAAATTTAAAATATTTTAAAATTTATTATTTTTTCTATCTTTATTCCTTTGTTTGCTCTCCTTTCTGTTCATTTCTCCTTGCAGCTAATCTTTAATATATATAACTCTTCTTTATCTACCTCTATTTACATTTCCACTTGTATTCTTCTTTTTTTTTCTATTGTTCCTTTATTTTTATCACCATATTCATTAGCTTTGTTTTCATTGTTTTATTCCCCAGTTGGCACCTTGGTTTAGTTTTGTTTTCTGGCTTGTGCTTTAGTTCAGTTCAGTTCAGTTCAGTCACTCAGTCATGTTCTATTCTTTGTGACCCCATGGACTGCAGCATGTCAGGCTTCCCTGTCCATCACCAACTCCCAAAGTTTACTCAGACTGATGTCCACCGAGTTGGTGATGCCATCCGACCATCTCATTCTCTATTGCCCCCTTCTTATCCTGTTTTCGATATTTCCCAGCATTAGGATCTTTTCCAATGGGTCCGTTCTTCGCATCAGGTGGCCAAAATATTGGAACTTCAGTTTCAGCATCAGTTCATCCCATGAATATTCAGGAATGGTTTCCTTGAGGATTGACTGGTTGGATCTCCTTGTAGTCCAAGGGACTCTCAGGAGTCTTCTCCTACACCACAGTTCAAAAACATCAATAGTTTGGTGCTCAGCTTTCTTTATAGTCCAACTCTCATATCCATACATGACTACTGGAAAAACCATAGTTTTGACTAGACTGACCTTTGTTGGCAAAGTAATGTCTCTGCTTTTTAATGTGCTAAGTTGGCCATAGCTTTTCTTCAAAGGAGTAAGTATCTTTTAATTTCACGGCTGCAGTCACCATCTGCAATGATTTTAGAGCCCCTCAGAATAAAGTCTGTCACTGTTTCCATTGTTTTCCCATCTATTTGCCATGAACTGATGGACCATGGGACCAGATGCCATGATCTTAGTTTTCTGAATGTTGTGTTTTAAGCCAACTTTCACTCTTCTCTTAAACTCTTATCAAGCGGCTCGTTAGATCTTCTTCACTTTCTGTGATAAGGGTGGTGTAATCTGTGTATCTGAGGTTATTGATATTTTCCCCAGCAATCTTGATTCCAGCTTGTGCTTCATCCAGAATAGCAGTGGCTTAGTTTTGTTTTTAACTGGTGGATATAATTTTTGGCTTTCTTTGTTCACCAATCTATTATACTTCATTTTTGTTGGGCTCTTTTGATTATGCTGATGGACATTTATGTATGTATTCCATTATTTTAATTATTATTTGCCTGATTTTGTAATTGCCCTTTGTCTCTTATTTTTAGCTATTTGTTTTAATCCCATTTAATGCCATAATAAACCACCCGTGGAATTCTTGTTCATGGCCAGAATTCAAGCCCTGAGACTTTGGAGTGGGAGCACTGACTCTACAATCCTAGACTACCAGAGAATTCCTAAACCTAGTGAGTATCAAATAGTGATAAATTCCATGAAGGCAACCAAAGTATACAAGACCTGACACCACCCAAATGCCAGTAGCACCCTGTGCAGGACACTTCATCCAAAAAAACAAAGAAGACAAAAATACAAAACCAAATTTTAACAGACAACGTTACTACCTCAATCAACCCTGCCCATCAGAGGAAAAGAAAAAACTCACCTGCTCTCCATGGAATGTAGGCACAAGTCAAACTCTACACAAAGCTTACACAAACCACTGGACCAACATTATGATGAAAAAAACAAAAAACAAAAGGAAGAAAGAATTCTACCCTGAAGCCTGAGAAAAGGAGGTCTCAAACACAATGAGTTAAGAAAATAATGAAAATGCAGAGAAATACAGCATGAATGAAGGAATAAATTAGAAAAGCACAAGTCAAAATAAATGAAGAAGAAATAGGAAAACTACCTGAAAAATAGTTCAGAATAATGATAGTAAAAATTATCCAAAACCTTGAAAATAATATGGAGAAAATGCAAGAATCAATTAACAAAGACCTAGGAGAATTACAGTGGAGCATGGTAGGCTATAGTTCACGGGGTTGCAAAGAGTCAGACACAACTGAGCAACTTAACTTAGCCTAACTTAACTTAACTTAAGGAGAATTAAAGAATAAATATACAGAGATAAACAACACAATTGCTGAAATTAAAAATACCCTAAAAGAAACTGATAGCAGAATATATGAAGGAGAAGAGTGGATCAGTGAGCTGGTAGATAAAATGGTAGAAATAACTGCTGAAGAGTAGAATAAAGTAAAAAGTTGAAAAGAACTGAGGATATTCTCAGAGACTTTTGGGACAAGATTAAAATCACCAACATTCGAACTATAGATGTCCCAGAACAAGAAGAGAAAAAGAAAGTGTATAAGAAAGTTTTTGAAGAGATTATAGTTGAAAATTTCCCCAAGATAGAAAAGTAAATGGTCAAGAGTCCTACACAGGATAAACCAAGGAGAAACAAGCCAAGACACATACTAATTAAATTAACAAAGATTAAACACAAAGAAAGAATATTAAAAGCAGCAAGGGAAAAGGAACAAGTAACAAAGGAAACCCCATACACTTAACAGCTGGTCATTCTGCAGAAACTCTGCAGGCCAGAAGGAAATGGCAGGATATATTTAAAGTACTGAAAAGGAAAAATCTACAATTAAGATTACTCTACCCAGCAAGGATCTCATTCAAAATTGATGGAGAAGTCAAAAGTTTTGCAGACAAGCAAAACTTGAGAGTTCATTACTACCAAACCAGCTTTACAACAAATGTTACGGGACTTACACAGCCAGGAAATACAAGAGAAGAAAAAGATCTACAAAAACAAACTTCAATTAAGAAAACGGCAGTAAAAGCATATATATCAATAATTACTGTAAATGTAAATGGATAAAAGGCTCCAACCAAAAAACACAGATTGGCTGTGTAAGATTCATATATATGCTGTCTACAAGAAACCCACTTCAGATCTAAAGACACATTTAGACTGAATGTGAGTGGATGGAAATATATATTCCATGCAAATTGAAATCAAAAGAAACCTGGACTAGCAATCTACATATCAGAAAAATAGTCCTTAAAATAAAGACTATTACAGGAAATAAGGAAGGACACTACATAATGATCAAGGGATTAATCCAAGAGGAAGACATAACAATTGTAAATATCTATGCACTCAACAGATGAGCACCACAACACATAAGACAAACACTAACAGACATAAAAGGAGAAATTGACAGTAACACAATAATAGTAGGAGACTTTAACACTTCACTTACACTTATGGAGAGATCAATACAGAAAATTAATAAGAAAGCACAAATCTTAAGATACATTAGACAAGAAGGATCTCATTGATATCTTTGGGACATTCCATCCAAATGCAGAAGAAACACCTTCTTCTCAAGTGCATATGAAACATTCTCCAGGAGAGATCTCATTTGGGTCACAAATCAAACCTCAAAATTGAAATCATATCAAGTGTCTTTCCTGACCACAATGCTGTAATATTCCATATCGATTACAAGAAAAAAAAACTATAAAAAACACAAACACATGGAGATTAAAAAATACACTTCTAAATAACAAAGTTTATTGAAGAAATAAAAAGGGAAATAAAACATATTCCTAAAAATGAAAGACAATGAAAATATGACAACTCAAAACCTATAGGATTCAGCAAAAGCTGCTCTAAGAGGGAAGTTTATAACAAGACAATCGTACCTCAAGAAACAAGAAAAACAAAAAGATAACTTTACACCTAANAGTTTATTGAAGAAATAAAAAGGGAAATAAAACATATTCCTAAAAATGAAAGACAATGAAAATATGACAACTCAAAACCTATAGGATGCAGCAAAAGCTGCTCTAAGAGGGAAGTTTATAACAAGACAATCGTACCTCAAGAAACAAGAAAAACAAAAAGATAACTTTACACCTAAAACAACTGGAAGAAGAAGAACAAGAACAACAACAAAAAAACCCGCCCTGACCTGAAATTAGCAGAAGGAAAGAATTCATAAAGATCAGAGCAGAAATAAGTGAAAAAGAAATGAAACAATAGTAAAGCTTAATAAAACTAAAAGTGGTTCTTTGAGAAGATAAGCAAAATTGACAAACTTTTAGCCAGACTCATCAAGATAAAAGAGATAAGAATCAGATCAACAAAATAAGAAATGAAAAATAAGAGGTTACAAGAGACAATACAGAAATAAAAAGGATTATAAAAGACTATTATGAGCAACTCTATGGCAATGAAATGGATAACCTGGAAGAAATGGACAGATTCTTAGAAAAGTTCAATCTTCCAAGGCTGAACCAGGAAGAAATGGAAATCATGAACAATCCAACTAAAAGCACTGAAGTTGAAACTGTGATAAAAAATTTACCAAAAAACAAATCTGGAGGGATGATGTGGGGTGGGAGGTGGGAGGGGGGTTCATGTTTGGGAGTTCNACTGCAAGGAGATCCAACCAGTCCATTCTGAAGATCAACCCTGGGATTTCTTTGGAAGGAATGATGCTAAAGCTGAAACTCCAGTACTTTGGCCACCTCATGCGAAGGGTTGACTCATTGGAAAAGACTCTGATGCTGGGAGGGATTGGGGGTGGGAGGAGAAGGGGACAACCAAGGATGAGATGGCTGGATGGCATCATTGACTCAATGGACGTGAGTCTGAGTGAACTCTGGGAGATGGTGATGGACAGGGAGGCCTGGCATGCTATGATTCATGGGGTTGCAAAGAGTCGGACACGACTGAGCGACTGAACTGAACTGAACTGAACTGATTCATGTGAGTTAAAAATATGTTTATTATTTTCTAAGCAACATTTAAATCTATGTAATTATTTTTGCAGTGCTTAGTAATCACAAAACATGCAATAAATTCAACTACTATGTCAAATGAAGAAATACAGAATTTTTCTTTGTTCAAAATTACACCAATATTTTTCCATTGTGTTAAGAAAAGATGTTATTTTGGCAATGTTGTCTGTGGCTTGAAATTTACCATATAGCATTTCTATCAACTTCATAGATTAATATAGGTTTAATTATATGATGACTTTGTTATGGCTTTTACGCTAGTCAGGAGACAAATTTAAGAAGTGAAATCCATACTATTTAGCTGAAAATTATTTGCCTTTTATTTTAATTTATGTCATACTTAAGAAACTGGAGAGACTGTTAAATACATTTGCTTTTGGATTTTGTCCGTCTCTAATGACTTCATAATGTTGACCATTTTTCCACGTGCATATTGGCTAATTGTATAATATTTTGAGGAAATGTCTATTTCTTTTTCTATTTTTAAAAGGGTCATTTATCTTTATATTGTTCAGTTGATATTGAACAATATATTTTCATATATTTAATATATATTTATACAATTAATGTACATTATTATTTTATATAATTAACATGTCAACATACTAGATTCATCAGATATATTATTTTTTAAAATTTTCTTCCATTTTACAAATTGTCTTTTCTCTTTTCACTTTTTTGTTTGTGCTCTTTGATGTACAATCGTTTACTGTGGCACAAAATATTTTTTACATATAAAATTAGGTCAATGACTTTTTCAAAACTGTACAATATGGCAATAATTTTATTGATTTTAAAATTATATGAAACTACATTTTCTCAGAGAATTACAGCTACGTTTGACTTTATAGGTTAAGCGGGTATTCATCTAACTGTCCCTTTGGAAAAAAAAAACACATAATAAATTCTCTTATTTAACAAATTAATAATTTGAGTTTCATAAAATTGTGTACCATTTTATATCATCTCTCAATAGATTACACAATAGCCATTTTTACTTACATTTAATTCAAATAAATATACCTTTAAAGTAGAAAGAAAAATCATCCTTTTTTTTAAATGGAGGATACGCTCAATTACAACATCATACTACAAGGCCACATTTGTGATCAAGAACACGGAAATTTATTCAGGGCAGGAATGGGGAGAGAAAGGGCAGAGTGGGGAACAAATGCCAAATACGATCCTCTACATCTCCAAAAAAGCTATGCTAAGTCTTTAAAATAAATCACTGTGAAAATAAAACATTTCCATAAGATACCTTCATCTAATATTTGATACCATCATTCTCCATTTCTACTTTATACAACCAATTCATTAGGTCATGCATTGTATGGAATTATTATTTTTTTAACTGACAATATCAGGAAAAGCCCCACCCACACTACTTTTTCTCCAGTTTTGAAGGCTCTGTGCAGTCTATTTTGAGATGGCAAAAAAGACTTTGTAGAGATTACTGGATAGAATACAGATATATTAATCCTGATATAACTGCGCAACATAGACTCTAGTGCTGTGGTTAAATTTATATTTAATTAATTGAAATATTCTCCTTCAGTCACACTAGCTGCACATCAGGCTTTCAGTAGCTGCATGTGGTTAGTGACTATCACAGTGGGCAGTGCAGTTGTTAAGTTTCCGTTATTGAAGAAAACTTTCTTGCATAGCACTGTTCAAGGTTATGACAGTTTTAATAATGCATTATGTTAAGCAACTAAATTATCACTATTTTACATGATAAATAATTGAGAAATTACTAGGAAAATGAAATATATAAAACTGTCGGGGAGGAAGAGATTTTCTTCTACCCTTCTACACTCATGGCTGGTTGAAGAATTAAGCTGATATAAGACAGATGAAAGGAGAAAATTAAATAGCTTACTTAACAAGTGTACATGGGAGAGACCCAGGAAAGCTGTGTAACTCATCAAAATGGCCAAAACACTCATTTAAACACCACCTTCAGCTAAAGAGAAAACAAGATGTTGGAAATAGTGGTTTAGGGATTCCAGTAGTAGGAAGACGGTTCATATGGAGAAGAAAAATAAAATGTGTTATAAACAAATGTTTGCTGGGGCCAGGCAGAGACCATGGGACACAGAGAACTTTAGAAAAAAGATTTTGCCAGGTTCTGCCCGATCTACACATCTCGTTCATATTGCTGTTATCTATCATGATACTTCCTTCCTGGAATTGGTTCTCTATCTGCATTCTTTTAGGCAGTTAAGGGGAAGGTCACATTTTATTTTCCTGAGTCTTTTGAGCCTTGATTCTTTTCAGCTCAAAATAATATGCATGTCAAAATAATATATTGAGGTGGAAATTTTGCTCCACTGAAAACCTTTATTACAGTACTTACTGGGAAACATAATTGAAAATATTAGGAAAATATCAGTTTAATTTTCAGACTCCCATGTATTGTCAGATATTCTATGGCCCAATATTTCTAAAAGTATAGCAAATTTGAGAATGCTTTTTATAGTTAATAAAATTGAACATAATCAAGGATGTTTGCAAAGTATTTGAATAGCTTAAAAGTTACACGTACACATGCACAAACACATACATTATACTTATACATATAGTTCTTCAAAATAGGTTAGCTTGAATAAATCAATTGCTAAATCTGTAAAATAGAAGGTACACTAGAAATGAGTTTAAACATGGTTTTGTAAAATAATTCAGTTTCTAAGATTGCTTGTCTCTCCCCAGCTGTTGCTTTTCAAATGTATCAGGGTTCAAATGCAAAGAGAAACACAACTAAAGAAAATAGAACATTAACACTTTTTTCTATTATAGCACAAATCTCCCAATCATTTTAAAAATAGAAGACTGCATGTAGATATTCTGGATCCAAATTTGTGAATACATAAGTAACTAATCATGAGAGAATTTGGTGAATTTGCATTAAACTGTTCAAGCCGGTAGGGTGCACACACTTTGCATTCTAAAAATATCCAAATGTATTTTTCAATAATGGATATATCCTGCATTGATCATTAATCTTCTATAAATATACAGGCTATATTTAGCTTTAAGAAATACATCTAACTCAATACAACACACACACATTCAATTATTTCCTGAGTATAATCTTTGTTCACTAGTTAGAGGATTTTCATATTTTAGAATCAATCCTGGTAGGGAAAGTTTATTTTCCTGATGGTTTTTATTTTAACTCCTTATATTTAATAATTTATTTTTCTTAGATCAAGTCTTCTAGAGAAATTAAATAGTCCTCTATCGACAGAGTGCTTGAGGACTCATCCTTTGAGTTTTGTTACCTAACTGATCTCTGGTGTTGACTCTCCTGACCCGAATGAATAAGTGCATTCTCCATTCCCCTCATTGGCTTGTATCAAACATACCCACAGGTCCACTCATTGTACAATTTTAGGAGCTCTTAAATATTTCCAAAGAATGTCTTACATTCTGCCTTTAGGTAATATTTTTTCAACACCACTCCAAGGAGAAATAGTTTATGAACTCTCCTTCAACAAAACTAGCTTGCTAAGAGCAAGTATGGTTTGAAGAGTAGACTAGAGAGATTAGTCTAAAACACTGAGAATTGCCTTAGGAGAACATGTTGAAAGTGATCACGAAAGAGCCCTGAGTAACTAGAGAATAACTAGTAACGAAAGAAGACGGAAAGATAAGCAGGACAAGACAAGATAAAAAGAAGACTGGGACTTTTCCAATGAATAGCCCCACTAATTTTTAGACTTTACCTTGTAGAAACGGATCTCCATTTTTCAATTTCATTTTTACTTCAAATATATACAATTTAGTAAAATCAAAACTTTTGCTTAAATATAATTTTAAAATACAAATCTGTCACTTGAGATGTTAAGTAAGACTTAATGAAAGGCTATATATATATTTCCAGGTTTATACTTTCTTTACGCATCCAATATCACCAGTCATTCATCATGGTATTCCCATCACTTTATGTGTCCTCCGCATCTTGTTTCAACAACAGCAATTAATTCTGCAGTGTTTCAACAAATATTGCTTTTACTACCATCAATTATTAACTATAGCTTTTCTAGTTGTTTGTATGGCAGACATAAAATATTTGTTCAAAGTGATTATTTCATAGTGATTTTCCTTTTATTCAGTTCAATTCAGTCGCTCAGTCAATATGGTTACACTCAAGAGCTTATATACCATTTTAACAAAGGGCAATAAATTGTGCATGAGTGACTAGACAAGGAAAAGGAGATTTGAGCTTCTAATGGTGATAAACTGGGAAAATGACTAGGAAATCATGGAGTAACTGACAGAGATAATGGTTATTTTAGTAAGCAAAGCTTAAAAACATTTATCTTGACATCAGTCTTCATTTTTGGTGATGAGTTGTTCTCCTCTTTGTGATACAGTGGGGCTGGGTTTCTTGTGGGGAATTTATACCTTTCTTTTCATTAGATAAGGAAGGGAAGAGGGCTCTTACTACACCTTCTGTTTTTCAAAATAATCCATTTCCCAAAGTGGCACATTTTAGGTTGGCATATTTTTGTTTCTCTTCAAAATCCTTGGTCATTTTCAAAAGACAGAATTTGAATATTTATGTTTTGAGATCTAGTTTGTTGTTTATTCTTTTAATCAGTGAGAAGGTGTGTTTTCCAATTGTTTGTGGATTTAAAAAGTAAGGCAGAAAATACAATTTATTGCTTTACCCCACTGTTTCCCAGTACAATAGATTTACACTTAACTGTATGTTTTGGTAAACTATTCAAATTAATCCCAAAGACTATATTTAAGGTAAAGAGGTATTTGCTGAGTATTTAACAGCCCACTAAACTCACTGATAAGAGAAGGAAATGGCAACCCACTCAAGTGTTCTTGCCCGGAGAATCCCAGGGACGCAGGAGCCTGGTGGGCTGCCATCTATGGGGTCACACAGAGTCGGACACAACTGAAGTGACTTAGCAGCAGCAAGCTCATTGATCTTATTGATATCATGGCTCAGTTTTCAGAATAAGCTTGGTAATTAACAATGTAGATGACTTGCTACAAGCAAGATCTTTGTATGCTGATATGCTGACTTTCAGCTTNAGCCTGGTGGGCTGCCATCTATGGGGTCACACAGAGTCGGACACAACTGAAGTGACTTAGCAGCAGCAAGCTCATTGATCTTATTGATATCATGGCTCAGTTTTCAGAATAAGCTTGGTAATTAACAATGTAGATGACTTGCTACAAGCAAGATCTTTGTATGCTGATATGCTGACTTTCAGCTTCCTTTTTAAGAAGATGAATCAAATTTGCATACTTTTTTCATTGTTAAGACCTTTACTGCTGTATATAAACTTTTAAAATATCTTGAGCATAGCAGCAACTTTGCTCAATTGTTTCTAGTCTCGGTTCATTCAAGCTTTAATTGTTAAATGAAGGTAGTGTTGCTGAACAGAAAGGGAATGTCTCAATTTGGGGAAAAAAAAAAGAAAAAAAAGAAAGAAGTTTCTATTTTGAATGTAGTCAATCTAAAATAATGTATAAGATTTACAAGCAAATGAATGACACTACTTTGTGATTTAAAGAGTATAAAATATAAGAACTCGAACTATTCAATATGATGGTCAAGTTCAAGAAGCATAGTATTCTGTGTTTTTAACTGGATTCCTAGTGAACAAGGCAAATTTAAATGCAACCCAGTTAAAGGGCAGGAGGAGAGGAGATTCATGGAAGCCAAACACAATTGGCATTGTTTACCCAACTTCTCAGCCGCTGTTTATTTCCATGTGAAAAAGGAGATATAGATTACTAATTATATTCCATATGCATGAACAAAGCCAACAGATTCATGACACAGGAATAGTTTGGGCTGCTGTAACCAGAGTACATCATGAGAAGGAAATGTGTGGATCACAATTGACTGTGTGGATCACAATAAACTGTGGAAAATTCTGAAGGAGATGGGAATACCAGACCACCTAACCTGCCTCTTGAGAAATCTGTATGCAGGTCAGGAAGCAACAGTTAGAACTGGACATGGAACAACAGACTGGTTCCAAATAGGAAAAGGAGTATGTCAAGGCTGTATATTGTCACCCTACTTATTTAACTTCTATGCAGAGTACATCGTGAGAAACGCTGGACTGGAAGAAACACAAGCTGGAATCAAGATTGCCGGGAGAAATATCAATAACCTCAGATATGCTGATGACACCACCCTTATGGCAGAAAGTGAGGAGGAGCTAAAAAGCCTCTTGATGAAAGTGAAGGAGGAGAGTGAAAAAGTTGGCTTAAAGCTCAACATTCAGAAAACGAAGATCATGGCATCCGGTCCCATCACTTCATGGGAAATAGATGGGGAAACAGTGGAAACAGTGTCAGACTTTATTTTTTGGGGCTCCAAAATCACTGCAGATGGTGACTGCAGCCATGAAATTAAAAGACGCTTACTCCTTGGAAGAAAAGTTATGACCAACCTGGATAGTATATTCAAAAGCAGAGACATTACTTTGCCGACTAAGGTCCGCCTAGTCAAGGCTATGGTTTTTCCTGTGGTCATGTATGGATGTGAAAGTTGGACTGTGAAGAAAGCTGAGCGCCGAAGAATTGATGCTTTTGAACTGTGGTGTTGGAGAAGACTCTTGAGAGTCCCTTGGACTGCAAGGAGATCCAACCAGTCCATTCTGAAGGAGATCAACCCTGGGATTTCTTTGGAAGGAATGATGCTAAAGCTGAAACTCCAGTACTTTGGCCACCTCATGCGAAGAGTTGACTCATTGGAGAAGACTCTGATGCTGGGAGAGATTGGGGGCAGGAGGAGAAGGGGACGACAGAGGACGAGATGGCTGGATGGCATCATGGACTCTATGGATGTAAGTCTGAGTGAACTCCGGGAGATGATGAACAGGGAGGCCTGGCGTGCTGCGATTCATGGGGTTGCAAAGAGTCGGACATGACTGAGTGACTGAACTGAACTGAACTGAAATAATCAAGGAAATAAAATTCTAAACCTCTGTCAGTCCAAATGATGAAAGATGTACACAGATGTTTTGAAAGAGGATTCAAAAATTTGGTGAGGAGGACCCAAGAAAACAAAGGAAAATCCCTTAAAAGCTGTTAATTTCCTTCTTTAGGTGGTTGAGGACCTTTTGGAAGGCAGCATGGTAGAGTAGAAAGAATCTGAGCTTTGGAGTCAGCTCTGAGTCCCAGATACACCTTTTTGAGCAGGTCATTTCACCTCTCTGTATGATCCTCACCTGTTGAATGGTACCTTTGTGGGATGTTAGTAGAGTTGAATGCTACCTTCATGGGCATGTTAGCAAACTGTGTAAGAAGACGTGCCCGTGATGAAATGCTGATGCTGTGTAGTTTGGGCTGTTTCTGTGAATTTGCTAACCCTCAACATGGACATAGATCAAAGTATTCTCTTTTTGGGGGCTCACTCAGAAGTGGTGTTAATACATTGCTGGACATATGGGGACTGTCCAGTTCAGTGTATCTGCTGTGTCTGCTGGTTATTTCTGTGGGAGTGGGTCCTAAGAGGTATCCACTCCTCTTCCTTCATTCACTTATTCACTCACTCACTTACTCATTCTCTCACTCACTCGTTCATTAACACACAGTAATTGTTTCTTGTGCTCCAGGCCCTGTGCCAAGAGCTCTAAACCTCGTTGCCCCCAGCCAGTTTTGATGAATGTTAGGGCACAAAGAGATGTTAGAGCTCAGAGACAGACATCTGATACAGTCTGGCAGGTCAGGGGAGTCTTCTCAGAGTGCTTGCATAATTCCTTTAAGGCCAGGGGGAGATGAGATTGAAGGAGTGGGCATATTCTGAAGACAAAGCTCAGAGGTGTCCAAGTCTGGGAACAGAAGAGAAGATGTGCTGGGGAGAAGCTGAAGACAGGGTGGAATCAAAATCATGAAAGGGCTTTATGCCAGTTTGCAAATGTGGTTTCACTGTGAATACCACAAGGAGCCACTGAATTTTATTTATTATAATTTCATTACTCTTTTGAATGTGTTGTGCTGTGCTGTGCTCAGTTGCTTCGTCCTGTCCCACTCTTTGTGACCCCATGGACTGTAGCCCACTAGTCTCCTCTGTCCATAAGATTCTCCAGGCAAGAATACTGGAGTGAGTTGCCATGTCCTCCTCCAGGGCGGGTCTTCCCACCCAGAGATTGAACCCAGGTCTCCCGCATTGTAGGCAGTTCTTTACCATCTGAGCCACCAGGGAAGCCCAAGAATACTGGAGTGGGTAGCCTATCCTTTCTCCAGGGGATCTTCCTGACCCAGGAATCAAACCAGAGTCTCCTGCATTACAGGCAGATTTTTACCATCTGAGCACCACTCTTTTGAATATGCACTTTCAAATACAAATATGCAAAGGGTAGACTGAAAAATGAGTACCTCTTCTCATTCTGGTTTGCATACCATGAAGCTCCCCTTTCAGAGACATGTGTGTTGCCAGTGTCTTTCTTATACATCCATGTGGAGATACTTTAAACAAACAATTGCAAGCACATCCTCATATTTGAACACAGTGGTAACATGCTGTAGACTCGGCCATACCTCAGTTTATCATTTGAAAATTCTGGTAGAAATCTTCTGAGCTCAACCTTACCAGGTTCTGCTCTGTGTCTATACTTGTGGAAACATCTCAAGGCTTTCTTTTTGAGAGGTTTATTGAGGTATAATTCACATGCCATAAAACTCACCCATTTAAGTACAATTCATTGGTTTTTGGTACATTCATAGATGTGCAAACCATTGCCCTGGTTAACTTTAGAGTATTTCCATCACCTTAGAAAGAAACCCTGTACCTGTTAGCTACTATGCTCTTATCTTCCCATTCCCATCTCTCAGCCCTAAACAACTACTATTTTAATTTCTATCTCTTCAGATTTCTGTATTCTGGACTATTCACATGAATGAAATCACATAATATGTAGTCTTTTGTGGCTGTTTAACTTAGCATGCTTTCAAGGTTTATCCATGATATAGCATGTATTTGTACTACATTCCTATTTATGGCCAACAAATATATCATTTTATGGATAGACCAATTAAAGTATTAAAAAATGTATTTTATTTTTTATTCCAGTTTTATTGAGATACAACTGACATATAACACTTTATAAGTTTAAGGTGAATAGCATCATGATTTGACTTACATACATCATGAAATGAGTCTCACAATAAGCTTAGTGACTATCCATCATCTCATATAAATAGAAAAGAAAAAGAAAAAAGCGTTTTTTTCCTTGTGAGGAGAACTCTCAGGATTTGCTATCATAACTTTCATATATAACATGAAAAGAACAACTGTTAATTATTTTAATCATGTTGTATATTATATCCTCAGTACTTATTTGTCTTATAACTATTCTTACCTTTTGATCACCTTCATCCAATTCTCCTGCAATGCAGGAGACCTTGGTTTGATTGCTGGGTCAGGAAGATCCCCTGGAGAAGGGATAGGCTACCCACACCAGTATTCTTGGGCTTCCCTTGTGGCTCGGCTGGTAAAGAATCTGTCTGCAATGCGGGAGACTTGGGTTCAATCCCTGGGTTGGGAAGATCCCCTAGAGAAGGGAAAGGTTATCCACGCCAGTATTCTGGCCTGGAGAATTCCATGGACTATATAGTCCGTGGGGTCACAAAGAGTCATACACGACTGAGTGACTTTCACTTCACTATCCAATTGTCCTGCCCCTGTTTCTGAAACCACAAATAGGATCTCTTTTTCTATGAGTTTGTTTATTTTTGAAGTATAATTGGCCTACGATACAATGTTAGTTCCTAGAACACATGGTGATTCAGTATTTTTATATATTATAAAATGTTCACCATGATTAGTCTAGTTACCATCTGCTTCCATACAAAGATATTGCATCATTAATGACTGTTCCCCATGCTATATATTTCATCCGTGTAACTCATTTATTTTGTAACTTGAAGTCTGTGTCTCTTAATCCCACCCACATATTTGGGTCATCCATTCACTTCCCTCCCCCTCTGGGAGGGGAGGGAACCCCCGGCAATCACCTGTTTGTTCTCTGTATCTATAAGTCTGTTTCTGATTTGTTATATTTGCTCATTATTTTTTAGATTTCACATAGAAATGGAATCATAAGGTACTTTTTCTTTGCTTGACTCATTTCACTTTGCATATCCTCTAGGTCTATCCATGTTCTCACAAATGCCAAGATTTCATTCTTTATGGCTGAGTAATATTCTTTATCCATTCACCTATTGATGGGCACTTCCATATTTTGGCTCTTGTAAAAAATGTTGTAATGAACATAAGGATGCATATTCTTTTCAAATTATTTTCACTTTCTTTGGGTAGAGGAGTCAGTGGAATGGCTGGTTCCTATGGTAGTTCTATTTTTAATTTTTCAAGGAAAAATTATACTGTTTACTATAGTGACTGCTCCAATTTATATTCTCATGAATAGTGTATGAGGGCTCCCTTCTCTCCCCATCCTTGCCAATATTTATTATATGCTGGTTTTTCCAAACATAGCCTTTCTGACAGGAATGAGGTGATATCTCATTGTGGTTTTGATTTGCATTTCCCTTAACAAGTAATGCTATTGAACATTTCGTGTGCTTGTTGGCCATCTTTATACCTTCTTTGGAAAAAGGTCTGCTCAGATTCTTTGCTCATTNCTTTTGAACTGTGGTGCTGGAGAAGACTCTTGAGAGTCCCTTGGACTGCAAGGAGATCCAACCAGTCCATCCTAAAGGAGACCAGTCCTGGGTGTTCATTGGAAGGACTGATGCTGAGGCTGAAACTCCAACACTTTGGCCACCTGATATGAAGAGCTGACTCATTGGAAAAGACACTGATGCTGGGAGGGCTTGGGGATGAAAAAGGGGATGACAGAGGATGAGATGGCTGGATGGCATCACCAACTCGATGCACATGAGTTTGGGAGTTGGTGATGGACAGGGAGGCCTGGCGTGCTGTGATTCATGGGGTCACAAAGTCAGACATGACTGAGTGACTGAACTGAACTGTATCCAGCACACTTATTTGGCATAGATTCATCATCAGTAAATTCTTACTTCATATATGAAGGAAGGTGGAACATTTACTAGATGTTTTAACCAGTTCTTATAAGTTTTCTATTTCTCAGCATAACTGACAAAGAGGGGATTTTACAGAATAAAAATAAAATGGTAATATAAGAACATACTGTTTGATAGAAGTGATAGAAGATTTATATCTTAATTACTTCAATAATTATAACTAAAATCAGGTTCTTGATTTATCAGTATACTTATGTTTATGTTATTTACCATTAGCTAAGGTAGAGTCTACTAGGGCAGGTTCAATATATTACAAAATATTGTTATATGTCAAGTGTTTAATGTAAAAGTGCTTATTTGAATTTTGATAAGATATAGCACTAAAACTATTGTAGAATATAAATATTTTTCAACTGTTCTAGTTACACAGTTGTAGCATTTACCTTGACAGGAAATAGAAGATTTACATTCTTCTAGTTATATAAAGAGATGGATGGATAATACAATGAAAGTGAAGTAAAAGAGTTAGTTGCTCAGTCATGTTTGACTCTTTGCGACCACGTGAACTGTAGCCTGCCAGGCTTCTCTGTCCATGGAATTCTCCAGGCAAGAAAACTGGAGTGGGTAGCCATTTCCTTCTCCAAGGGATCTTTCAAACCCAGGGATAGAACCCAGGTTTCCCACATTGCAGGCAGATTCTTTACTGTCTGAGCTACCTACAAAGCTCTGGATAATACAACGGGATGTGCCTAATAAGCCACAGGCTCACTGACTTTCAGAAACTTACACACAAAGTATTGAAACACATTTACTCTAAATTTAATTGAAATAAATGAACATATACAACAAATAGTCATGTAATTTATGCTTGAACATAATGCTAAGGACATTATACTACTAATACCAATAGCTATACATTTATTTAATGTTTTTTATATATCTAATGCCATGTTACATGCTCCACATACATTATATTATTTAATATTCTAACAAGCCCAATTACGAAGATGAAAAATTTACATTTGAAACATTCTAATTAATATAACATATTGATTTTATTATGAACTGATATATATTTCTCTGTATCCTCTATTAAGTAGGTCTCTGATACATCACACTACAAACCTAAATATCTCCCTCTATGACAATTTTTCAAATACTTAGAGAACACTAGTTTATTCTCTACTTAGAAAAGTTAGTTTAAAATAAAAATAATTTGTTTATTCAATAACCAAGGGAGCTTTTCATGCAAAGATGGACTTAGACTAAACTTAGGATCAAATAAAAATTATTGATCTTAAAATTATAAAATATTTTAAAACAAAATACTGTTGATCAGAAGCCCTCAGAAATCCTTTGCAGGTGATTTTGAACCAAAATATTGAATTTTATATTGTTTATGGGGTTCTTCTATCCCCATGGAAAAGAAATGCAAAAAAGCAAAATGGCTGTCTGGAGAAGCCTTACAAATAGCACTGAAAAGAAGAGAGGCGAAAAGCAAAGGAGAAAAGAAAAGATATAAGCATCTGAATGCAGAGTTCCAAAGAATAGCAAGAAGAGATAAGAAAGCCTTCTTCAGCGATCAATGCAAAGAGATAGAGGAAAACAACAGAATGGGAAAGACTAGAGATCTCTTCAAGAGAATTGGAGGCACCAAGGGAACATTTCATGCAAAGATGGGCTCGATAAAGGATAGAAATGGTATGGACCTAACAGAAGCAGAAGATATTAAGAAGAGGTGGCAAGAATACACAGAAGAACTGTACAGAAAAGATCTTCACGACCCAGATAATCATGAGGATGTGATCACTAATCTAGAGCCAGACATCTTGGAATGTGAAGTCAAGTGGGCCTTAGAAAGCATCACTAAGAACAAAGCTAGTGGAGGTGATGGAATTCCNTAAAAAAAATCAGGGCTAGTAAACAACTCACATATATTTAACATTTTTCTGCTTTTAGCCATCCCTGAACTTTTTTCAAACATCTTTATGATAATATTGAAATGCCTCTTTATTCCTACTCAATCTGGTCTAGTGGCTCAATAAAGACCAAAATTATGAAATAACAGCTGTACTTCTCCTTAAAAGACTATATTTTTATTAGAAATTATCACTAATTCCAACTTTACTGCCTATGCATGGATGCTGTCATAAATTGATTCTATTTTTCATAGGGTTTTTTGAGACTGTCCTTAATTTATTTTTAATCAAACTGTAAAGGTGCTCTCAGTGTCTTTTAATGAGTTCACTTTCTCATTGTTAGCAAGTGGAAGAATAGCAGCATTTCAAAGATGAAGTAGTTAATCTTATGCAATTCAGCATGATTCATCATTATGAATTTGTATAAATGTATAATCAACCTACAAGCTGTACAACTTATTTAAGGGAGCAGTTGAGATAGAAAAGTGCTTAACATATTTATAACTTTTGATATCTGCAGCTTGTTTACAGAACCAGAAAGGAATTTAAACCATATGGATACTTTTCTTTATCTTTTTCTTTTGAGTATTCTCCAAAACTTGATGAAATTGGACCACCTGGAGATAAGAATTTTAAAAGCCAATCCATAAGCTTGTCAGTATTCTCAAAAATAAGGCTTCACAACCAATGGGAGACTTCATAAATTTCTCATCTTAGCTATTTAAGATAATATACTAGTGGAGACATTCTGGATAATTTTCTATTGGGTTTAAATGAGTTTAATGTCATCGGGCAACAGAATGTAGTCTAATAAACACAGTATTGAAGTTAACTCTACACTTGATTTAGTTAAGATTTGCTGTGCTTAGTGGCTCAGTCGTGACTGACTCTTTGTGACCCCATGGACTGCAGCCCGTCAGACTCCTCTATCCAAGGGGATTCTCCAGGCAAGAATATTGGAGTGGGTTGCCATGGCTTCCTCCAGGGGAGTTAAGTATTTAGCACTTATTAATTTACTTAATTGATCACTATGCATTTATCAAACACCTAATATGTCGCAAAGAGTTGGGCATGACTGAGTGACTTATGCTTTCTCTTTTTTCATGTACAAGACATGGACTTAGGTAAAGGGGCTTTAAAAATAAATAGGGCACTGTCTTGTGTTCAAAGGACTCAGGTGAAGAAAAATTAAAAAAAGGCAATTACACTACAGTTGATATATACTATGATAAATACATCTGACAGAGCATGGAAGATGGTCCCTAATCCCAGCAAAGACTTCTTGAAAAAAGTGAGATCAGAAGAAGAATTAGAAGAGACACAAGAATTTGCCATATGAAAGCAGAAAGTGGGAGTAGAGATTAAGAAATTGGTAATAAAGGCACTTCAGGAACTGAGAAGCGTAAAAGCAGAGACATGACACAGTCTTATGTTCAAGAGATAAATACAGTTTGGAGAAACTGGACAATTAGAGATGAGCCATAAGTGACAGGAAACGGGAATCAAGACTGGACAAGGGTCAGATGATGGAATACTGTTCATGCTCTAAATTACTTTTAAACTGTGGACATTGGGGAGCCAAGGAAATATTTGAAGAATGGGAATTATGTGGTTAGCTTTCCATGGCAGTGATATTTTGAGTATACAGAAAAGTATGTCGACCATGTATTTACAGGAAATAAATTTGGAAAAGGAAGATGTATTATGAGATTCCTGACTAATCAAGGTAACAATTTAGGATTTATCTCTCTAGGTGAGAAAAGATTTCTACTCCTAGAAATAAATTGGTAAATTTTGCAGGACTTGATAATAGGTGGATATAAGGAATAGAAAGAAGAAGAAATCAAAATGGTTTTCAAAGTTTCTAACCTGTTTAAGTCATTAACGCATCAGCTGGAATAGATAATATGAGAGGCTATAAAGGTTTAAAGTGCAAAATAAATTCAGTTATTGACATATTGGAATTTGTGGAATCTCTGATATATCCAGAGAGTCTAGTGACAGTATACAAAACTAAAATTTAAAGATGGATGATGTATTTGGGGAACATCTACATTTTGGTAGTAATTGAAACCATGCACAGAAAAACTGGCTAGAATGCGAAGAAGTGAGATTAAAAAAAAGAGATTAATTGCATTTAGCTTTACCACCTTCTGTTTCTAGTCAATGCTCAATCATATCTATCAAATCCTACTTATCTATCCTCACTTATTGACAATTTTGACACATGGTTTATTTTCTTTTTCTCTAATCTAAGTCAACCATCAATAGAGATGGTTCATCTAATCCTCTGGACTCTCAGTTGATCAAGTTTGAGGTCCTTCACCACCTCTTCAGTCCAGTTCAGTCACTTAAATGTGTCTGATTTTTTGCGACCCCATGGACTGCAGCATGCTAGGCTTCCTTGATCATCACTAACTCCCACAGCTTGTTCAAACTGATGTCCATTGAGTCGGTGATGCCATCCAACCATCTCATCCTCTGTCGTCCCCTTCTTCTCCTGCCTTCCATCTTTCCCAGTATCAGGGTCTTTTCCAATGAGTCAGTTCTTCACATCAGATGGCCAAAGTATTACAGTTTCAGCTTCAGCATCAGTCCTAATAAATATTTGGGAGTGATTTCCTTGAGGATTGACTAGTTTGATCTCCTTGTAGTCCAAGGGTCTCTTAAGTCTTCTCCATCACCACATCAAAAGCATCAATTCCTTGGTGATCAGCTTTCTTTATGGTCAAACTTTCTCATCCATACATGATTACTGGAAAACCATAGCCTTGACTAGATAGACCTTTTTCAGCAAAGTAATTTCTCTGCTTTTTAATATGCTGCCTAGGTTGGTCACAGTTTTTCTTCCAAGGAGCATGCGTGTTTTAATTTCATGGCTGCAGTTCACCATCTGCAGTGCTTCTGGAGCCCAAGATTTTAAAGTCTGTCACTGTTTCCATTGTTTCTCCATCTATTTGTCATGAAGTGATGGGACCAGATGCCATGATCTTTGTTTTTTGAATGTTGAGTTTTAAACTAGTTTTTCATTCTCCTCTTTCACCATCATCAAGAGGCTCTTCAGTTCCTCTTTGCTTTCTGCCTTAAGAGTGGTGTCATATGCATATCTGAGGTTATTGGTATTTCTCCCCAAAGTCTTGATTTCACTTTGTGCTTCATCCGTCTGGTATTTCAAATCATGTACTCTGCATATAAGTTAAGAAAATCAGGGTGACAATATACAGCATTGACATACTCCTTTCCCAATTTGGAACCAGTCCATTGTTTCATGTCCAGTTCTAACTGTTGCCTCTTTACCTGCATACATATTTCTCAAGAATCAGGTCAGATGGTCTGGTATTCCCGTCTCTTTCAGAATTTTCCACAGTTTATTGTGATCCACACAGTCAAAGGCTTTGGTGTAGTCAATAAAGCAGAAGTAGATGTTTTTCTGGAACTCTCTTGCTTTTTTGATGATCCAACAAATGTTGACAATTTGATATCTGGTTCCTCTGACTTTTCTAAATCCAGCTTAAACATCTGGAAGTTCCCGGTTCACATACTGCTGAAGCCTGGCTTGGAGAATTTTGGGCATTTCTTTGCTAGCATGTGAGATGAGTACAATTGTGCGGTACTTTGAACATTCTTTGGCATTGCCTTTCTTTCGCATTGGAAATGTAAATTGACATTTCCAGTACTGTGGCTGCTTAATTTTCCACATTTGTTGGCATATTGAGTGCAGCACTTTCACAGCATCATCTTTTAAGATTTAAATAGCTCAGCTGGGATTCCATCACCTCCACTAGCTTTGTTAGTAGTGATGCTTCCTAAGGCCTTGTGGCTCAGAGGTTAAAGCATCTGCCTCCAATGCGGGAGACCTGGGTTTGATCCCCGGGTCAGAAAGATCCCCTGGAGAAGGAAATGGCAACCCCCTCCAGTATTCTTGCCTGGAGAATCCCATGGACGGACGAGCCTGGTGGGCTACAGTCCATGGGGTCGCAAAGAGTTGGACACGACTCAGCGACTTAACTAACTTAACTTTCCTAAGGCCCACTTGACTTCATACTCTAGGAGGTCTGGCACTAGGTGAGTGATCACACCTTTGTGGTTATCTGGGTCATTAAGATCTTTTTTGTACAATACCTCTTTAGGAATCCACATCCACAGGTCCTATTCAGTAAACACAAACTTTCAACTCTCAGACTAATGTTTCCACTATTGTTCTTTGGCTTCATTAAGAACTGTACTCTCTCCCACTACTACTCTATTACCTTCTGGTCTTACTCACTATTGGACTCATCATTGGCCCTTCTATTTTTTTATTTATCCATGTATGCTAATATCTATGATTTCAACCACAGATTTGGCAATGATTTAAAGTAATTTGCCTTGTTACCCTTTTTTTCATGTGCCTAACTGTTCATAGTTGAGCCTAAGTTTTTGTTTTTTATTTAGTAAACACTTATGTGATACTTGTGTTAGTTATCACATCTAAGAAGTTCACATTTTTTAACCATTTTAATTATCATTTCAAAGCAATGAGGTGGCACATACAGAGTGTTTCCTGCAAGAGAAACTCAAACCAGCATACAAATTTGTAATCCCCAAGCTGGACTACAAAATTCTTCTGTTTCATTGACTTTTTTCTCTATTTTGAGGATGTTCTCTATGGAGAAATCAACCATCATGCTGTGAGAAGCCAAATTATCCTATAGAGAAAGGCCACAGAGGAAAATAGCTCTCAGCAAGCATTAACTACCAGACATGTGAGTAGAATGAACAAGGCTTCAGATGAGTTTAGCTTGCAAACTTTGGGCTGTCCAGCAGGAGTTCAGAGACTATTGAGCAAAGACAAACCACCCTCACCATGTTTTATCTGGATCTGTGATGCACAAAATTGATAGGTTTTAAATTAATTTATTACACAGCTATAGTCACTGGAACACTACCCATAAAAAGGTTATCACTAAACCCAATGAATGCCCTGCAAGTATTAATCTTACTCAATTCATTGAAATGTTTAACTCTGTCAATCAAATCTTCCATATTCAAAAATTATCTTTACTTTGTGTGTGTACAAATAGATGGTATATGTGGTACTTGCTTCTTTCTTGTCATTCTTTACAGTTTACTTCTGAAATTTCCTCTACTCATTCATTTCCATAAGGCTCTGTCCTAGGCCCTTTCTGGGTAGTGCCTTCAATCAGGCATATGAAGTTAAGAACAACTACTCTGTATGATATGATTCACTTTCTTGGCTTCAATTATCTCTTACATGCCAATATTGCCTCAATATATATCCAATATATAATCCAGCCCAGACGGCTTTTCTGAGTTTCTGACAAATATATCAAACCACTAACAAGCATTAGAAATATACCCCTGGATATTTCACAGATACCACAACTCAAAGGCACCAAAATGCATGTGTTACCTTCCCTGTCACACCTGCTCTCCCTAATTTTTTCCCCCCAGAAATGACATCAACATCCAATACATATAACTTCCCAATCCAGAAATTTAGCATAAAATTTCACCTCCTTTTTGTCCTTCAGTATTAATCCCCATACCACTGTATAATTTATCATGTTCTATTAACTCCAATTCATCAATACCCTTCTCTTTATTCCCAATGTCATCTTTCCTTTGTGCAAGCCACATTGCTTCTTTACTTAGTTATTATAATACTCAGCTAATTTTTTTTCCCTTTCCACATTGTTCTTTTTCAATTTCCTCCATTTGACAATCAGAATATTTCTATAGTTAAAATGTAAACATGTATTTTCCTGTTTAATGCTTTTAAATTGGTGATAATGTCCCTGAAGATCAAATTCAAACCCCTGCTATTGACAAACATATCTTCAGCCTTATCCTTATCGGTTACATCCTGCAACATTTACTGCACTTTCCCTCTCACTTCTTGGTCCTCAATTCTGTCCTACCATCTGTGTGTCCTTCCCCATTCTCTTCTTCAATAATCCCTTTGCATAGTTAATTCTGTCCGTTCATACAGTATTAACTCAAAAAGCCTTCTTTGATACATTAAGACATATGTAGCCTCCCTACCTCTATGGTCTCATAACAGACTGTGCTGATCCCTACCACATGTGGGTTTTACATGTTTGTGTCCCAAAGGACTTGTAGATCAATGATGGCAAAGACTCTTTTGTTCACAACTGTATATTCAGTGCCTAGCAAAGTTCTATTAAGTAAAAGATGTGGATTAAATATCTACTACATGGTCTTCCTAGGTGGCACTAGTGGTAAAGAATCTGCCTGCCAATGCAGGAGATGCAAGAGATGCAGGCTCAATCCCTGCTGCTGCTAAGTCGCTTCAGTCCTGTCCAACTCTGTGTGACCCCATGGACTGCAGCCTTTCAGGCTTTTCTGTCCATGGGATTTTCCAGGCAAGAGTACTGGAGTGGGGTGCCATCACCTTGGGAAAATCCCCTGAAGAAGGAAATGGCAACTCTCTCCAGTATTCATGCCTGAGAAATCCCATGGAGAGAGAAGTTTGGTGGGTTATATGTAGTCCATGGGGTCAGAAAGAGTTGTACATTATTGAGCATGCACGGATGCAAATATCTACTAGATTAGTGATTATTTAATGGACCAAAACTTTCTGTGATAAATATATGAAGATACAGAAAGGTAGTCGGGAAAAGCATGTTTAAAGGACAGATTTTAAGTAAGAAAGTAGAGATTAAAAGTCTAGATAAAACTTATGATTAGTCAAATGAGATAGAAAGGATGAAATTTAATGGAAAATCCAATAGCAAGTATATTTAAAAAATAAGATGCTATTGAGAGTTGTATTAATAAACATTAAGGCAAAAGCATCATGTGTCTCCACTGTGACACCTGTGTCTCCTCTTCAATACATATGACACATCTTCTAGAAACTAATAATCCCCTAAGTATTTTATTATTTCATTTTCTAAAAATGGCAGTAGTCTCAAATAAGGGATTTAATAAGTATTGTTCTATTCTGAAACAGAGTCAAGTAATTATGTAGACAAGTTTAAAGAGTAGGCAGATTGACTATCTAACAACACAGCAAAGACATTCTGTAGAATACAATGAAATTTCAGTTAAACAACTGGTAAAGATTATGTATTAAAGTGAAAGATATAGCATAAAATTTCTTATTGGAATCTTGAGGGCTTTTCACTGCCAATAAATATTTTTAATACATGAAATGATGTCTCTCAACAAAAAGCAAGTCTCAACATCTCTTACATATGTAAATAATTAAGCAATATCTGGTAGTAGGTATTTTCATCCCAGTAAGACTGTTTCTCAGAATTTAAGTTTGGGAAAATCTCATCTTGAGTTTCTTGTGAACCTGACATCTGACATTTATCTTTGGCTTTGTTGATGAAATTGAATTTACATCAAAAGATACTGTACCATTTTTTTTGGTGGGGGGGACTGGAAATCTAGTGTTTGAGGTCCACTAGGGAAGAGTAGAATATGTTCTTTTCTAAGTGTTGCTCTGAAGACCTTTTAGAACATTTATTGATGTCAAGATACAGAACCTTCCTAACTGAATTCATGGCATATGAAACAACACACTTCTTTTTTATACTATACCATATTTTTTATCCTTACCTTGTTGTACAAAGGATCCATACACAAACCACATGGAGTTGTAGAGAGTAGTAGAAGTCATTGATCCCATTTGTAATCGTGGAGGATTAAGCCAATTCAAGAGGTAGACCAGTAGACCCACTAGAAGGACTGTGCCAGCAATGCAAGCCCATAGTGAGAGATCAAATGGTGCAAGACAAGCAAACATATCCACTGTCTTTTCAGCCCTTCGAAGCAGGACTCCCACTGAGTAGTCCATGTAACGTGTTGTAAAGTCCACCACATTCTCACGGTCTGGGGTGATGGTTAAAGCAGAAATTCCTATGTCAGCTCTCTGAGAAATGGAAAGAGAAAGGAATATGTTAGCAGTGTGAAAAACAACTTTATTTGTGGCACTGTAGCTTGTCTTGAGGGAAAAAAATAGATGCCTCAGGCAACATCTTAAGCCTTTTTATAAAAACTGAAAAGCACAGCAGAGACTTCTTAGAGAATAGCCATATGTGAATTTTGCATTTCCTACTGCAAATCTTAGCTCAGGAGAGTTAGACAAATTACCTTATTCATATTATCAGTGCATGTGAAATCAGGGAAAAATATTTCAGACACAGGTAACTCCTGAAGGAAACTGTCTTTTTCCCTTGGGTATCTTTATCAAAGCCATCATTAACACAATAGCAAAGATAAAACTTATTCTAAACAATTCTTCCTGAGAAAATATTTCCAAGAAATTCAATATATTATTACAGTGTAAATTATTAGGTTATTAAAAACATTCAACATGGCATTTCACCCTTGGTTTAGACATCTCTGCATCAAAATTTATATTATTAGGTTCTACATACATAAGAGTTTATTAGAGCTTTCATGGCACTAAGCTATAGCATCATACACCAGAAATTTCTACCATAATTTTATTTTTTAAACCTCAGAAACATTTTAGTAAACAATTAGATTAAGGAGACAAATACTCTTCTTGGAGCAATAACCATTCTTTTCAGAGTGTGCCTTAGATTCTCAGTATTTAGCAATCAAAATCATAGCATATGCTATTTGGCTTATATAATAAGGCACATAGAATTGCAGTAAAAGCACAGAACAAATGACTTCACATTTAAATTCTATGGTGTAAAAAATATTTAAATATCTAAACTATGCATGTTGTTTGAAATGATCTATAGCTGTGACTAAACTTGCAGAAAGTTTCTTTTAGACAAACACAAACAATAGTAAGGTGTTGAACATTTTCACTGTTCTTTTTTTGTTATTGTTTAATGAAAGAATACAGAAATTGGTTTTAATGCTTTTGGGGGAAAAAAGACATGAAAAGTAACACGCCTAGTGGAATGCTAAATCAACTCAGATACATCAAGCTTCTGAAGTAATAACAGCGACAAAGATACTCTACCTAAAGTTAAGCTGTGTGTGTGTGTTTGTGTGTGTGTGTGTGTGTGTATCAGCTCATCCATATATTTTGGTGCTAGGCCCTGTGCTAAGTATTAGAATAACTTTTCTCATTTAATCCTTACAATGAGTTATGAATTACATGTTTTCTTATCCATTCCATAGATGAAGAAACTAAAACTTCAAGAGTTTAAGTAACCTATTTCAGTCCTCACACTTACGAAGTTTTCAGAAGCCAAATATTAAAGCTATGTTTTTCTTACTCCAAAGCCTGTGCTTATAATCATTTTACCATACTGCAAGAAATCATTCATTTGCCAAATGGCTCATATTGTAGGTAATTATGATAACTAGTTTTAGGAAAATTTTTACTTTAAAAGAGTTTGAAATTTGCTTTTCTTAATTTTACTATTTATACTGCAACAAGGGTATATTATCATAAGTACTATGAATTTAGGCTTATTAACTGAGAAGTATTAAACTTAGTAACACTATATGGATGTGAATTTTCAGAGAAATAGTTATTGCTTTCAAGCTCATGTATTTATTTTACATTGTTTATTTACTAGGAATCGGGTTTTTTTCTGAAAGAAATATAACCTGGATCCTTAGCACTTTAGTCCTATTTTTTCTGAGCTTCAGTTTACCTAGTTGTGAAATGAATATAATTGTCTGTAGTATGACTATTGTGAGCTGACTCACTTATCCCAACCTCAGTGGTAAATAAGTAACTCCTTAAGATTCAATTAAATTCTCAGAAAACACATTTCCTTTTTCAGGATATTAAAGTACTGTGGATCAGTAATTTATGAATTGATGCACTAGGGTACCCAAAGCACTTTATGAGTCAAAGTAAAAAAATTTCCATCTAAGGAGGAATTTGCTGAAAACATATTGATTAAATATTTGTAAATGTTCACAAATATTTTGCTAATAAACAACTAAATGTTTACATTTAATGATTATGAATCAGAATAATTACTATACTGATAATAGATACTTGCACATATCACACAGTAAATTTCTGTAATGTAATAAAAATATCTAGGGGACATTGTGTTGTATTTGTTATTATTTTCTTTTGGAGAAATGAACTGATTACTTTGCATGTGCTAAAATATTTATTAAAAATAATAACTGCTTTTCCTGTTTCTATGAAGAACTTCCTAAATTCTAGTCTACTGTCACACAGTGACTAGTCTCTGTGCTCAAGGAGAAATTCCCAGTCACCCTGTGGAGAGGATATTAGAATCATAAAATGGGCTTTTAAAACTGCACAAATGCATTTACAAACACAACACATACCCAACAACACACAGATTTTTCAGTCTTTCAGACTTGTATACAACTTCCTGAGGAAGTGCCTGACTCCAGACTTGTGAATCAGTAATATAGCAGACCATTGTGTTTGTTATTAGTATGTGATATTCTTTACTTCTAATAAAGAAGCTGTACTGTAGCAGAAGAAAAAGCAAGAACCATTGACTCAGAAAGATGTTCCTAAAACTTCTTGAAAAGATCCAAGTAACCAAAAATGCTCAAACAACCATGCCTTTCTTTCTTCCCCTCCCTCTTTGTCTGTCATTTGTCTGTGTATTTATGTATCTATGCATGTATGTATGTATGTGTATTTCAACTCACTTATTCAGTTTCTAGAATGACTTCTCCCATCTTAGGCCTCATAAAATAATTAATTTTCTCAGTCCCTCTAACTCTCAGAAGATGACCTCTACTGCTATTTTACAGAGGACACAGAAGATACTGAATTAAAATTTATACTTATTTTTATGTCTCAATCTATATCCCACATCCAGCCTATTTGATTCAAATTTATTTGCTATGGAGAAACTGTCCTCCTATCTAACGCCAACCCTCTATCAATAAACTTAACAACCATTCCCTTCCATTTCAGATGCCTAAACATCCATTTCTTGGCAATTTGATGCTGGTGATCCTCTGTACTTGGCCCTTTTCTTATTTGAGATCCTCTGCCTCAGCAAGCCCATTCATATCCATTACTCCCATTGATCCCCATCTACACACATGATTTACAAATTTATACTTCTAGATTTAGAGCTGAGCTCTGGACTCTATAATGATTTATGTAATTACATAATTGATATTTCTATTAGATGTCTCCAAAACACTTTGAATTTAATGTGGCCAAGACCACAACAGAGGTATCCAACTCAAATCAGTCCTCTTCCAATGTTTCCCGCTTCACTGGGTATCTTTTCATATAAGTCTTAAATCTTGGCAGGCTTTCTGTTGAGCAAATCTCATCCTGTTCCCTACCACAGTTTAAAGGTTTTCTGTGGATTTGTACTGCTTTTAAGAAAAGAGATCGAAATCTTTAACAAAGTCTATACATCTCTGGATAGACTATCCTCCACCTGCCACAACATATTCCTGCTGCTGCTAAGTCACTTCAGTCGTGTCCGACTCTGTGCGACCCTGTATAGACGGCAGCCCATCAGGCTCCCCCGGGATTCTCCAGGCAAGAACACTGGAGTGGGTTGCCATTTCCTTCTCCACAACATATTCCTACTGACCCATTTTTCTTTCCAGCACTTCTTTGTGATGCATGACCTTCTTACATGCTGATTATACTGTCTGAATTGATTCTCCTGAAACTTCTTCATATTCATAAATCAGCTCAATTATCACTTCCACAGGGAAGCTATTCGTGGGCTGTTTTGACTGGAATAATAATTCTGTTCTTTAAACTATCAGGAGTATCCCTCATTTACCTAGCAGTTATGCCAGTTGTAATTTTACCCATATTTGTATGATTTTTGACCACTGAAATTTTCTATTAGACCAAAAGCCCTGTGAAGGAAGGGACTGTCATTTTAACAAAAAAATTGGCATATTCTTGTATCCACCTGACCTGCATCTTGAGAAACCTCTATGCAGGTCAGGAAGCAACAGTTAGAACCGGACATGGAACAACAAACTGGTTCCAAATAGGAAAAGGAATATGTCAAGGCTGTATATTGTCACCCTGCTTATTTAACTTAAGTGCAGAGTACATCATGAGAAACGCTGGACTGGAAGAAACACAGGCTGGAATCAAGATTGCTGGGAGAAATATCAAGAACCTCAGATATGCAGATGACACCATCCTTATAGCAGAAAGTGAAGAGGAACTAAAAAACCTCTTGATGAAAGTGAAAGAGGAGAGTGAAAAAGTTGGCTTAAAGTTCAACATTCAGAAAACTAAGATCATGGTATCTGGTCCCATCACTTCATGGTAAATAGATGGGGAAACAGTGGAACAGTGTCAGACTTTATT
>SJYX01013709.1:84469-197818 GCA_006410675.1 Oreotragus oreotragus
CTGTTCCTTTTTTTTTTTTTTTTTTTGGGTCAGGGTTGATTTACTTTATTTTTATTTTATTTATTTTTTAATTTTAATTTTTACTTTATTTTACTTTACAGTTCTGTGTTGGTTTTGACATACATTGACATGAATCCACCATGGGTGTACATGAGCTCACAAACATGAACCCCCCTCCCACCTCCCACCCCACATCATCCCTCCAGATCATCGCCATGCACCAGTCCCAAGCATCCTGCATCCTGCATCGAACATAGACTGGCGATTCGTTTCTTACATGGTAGTATACATGTTTCAATGCTATTCTCCCAAATCATCCCATCCCTCTCCCTCTCCCTCAGAGTCCAAAAGTCCGCTCTACATAGCTGTGTCTCTTTTGCTGTCTTGTATACAGGGTCCTCATTACCATCTTTCTAAATTCCATATATATGTGTTAGTATACTGTATTGATACTTTTCTTTCTGGCTTACTTCACTCTGTATAATCAGCTCCAGTTTCATTCATCTCATTAGAACTGATTCAAATGTATTCTTTTTAATGGCTGAGTAATACTCCATTGTGTATATGTACCACAGCTTTCTTATCCATTCATCTGCTGATGGACATCTAGGTTTTATATGTTTACTCTTACACTTCTGTGCTTGGACAGCAGGGAGATCAAACCAGCCAATCCTAAAGGAAATCAACCCTGAATACTCATTGGAAGAACTGATGATGAAGCTGAAGCTCGAATACTTCGGCCACCTGATGCAAAAATCTGACTCATTGGGAAAGACCCTGATGCTGGAAAAGATTGAAGGCAGAAGGAGAAGAGGACGACATAGGATGAGACAGTTGGATGGCATCACTGATGCAACAGACATGAACTTGGGCAAACTCCAGGAGTGGTGAGGGACAGGGAGGCACGGTCTGTTGCAGTCGTGGGGTCGCAGAGTTGGACACGACTTTTGACTGATCAACAACCACACTTCTATGCAGAGTATTTGCAAGCTCACTGAAAGAATGGTATTGATTTTTTTTTGAAGTGTGTTGATTTACAACATTATATTAGTTTTAGGTATATAGCATAGTGATCATTTTTATAGATTCAGTTCAGTTCAGTTCAGTTCAGTCGCTCAGTCATGTCCCACTCTTTGCAACCCCATGAATCGCAGCACGCCAGGCCTCCCTGTTCATCACCATCTCCAGGAGTTCACTCAGACTCATGTCCATCGAGTCCGTGATGCCATCCAGCCATCTCATCCTCGGTCGTCCCCTTCTCCTCCCGCCCCCAATCTCTCCCAGCATCAGAGTCTTTTCCAATGAGTCAACTCTTATACTCCATTAAAAGTTATTACAAAATAATGACTATAATTCTCTGTGCTATACAGCATATCCTTGTTGCTTATCTATTTTATCATACTACTTTCTATTTCTTAACCTCATACCCCTATCTTTCTCTTCCTTTCTTCCCTTTCTCTATAACAACTAGTATATTTTGTATATCTGTCTGTTTCTATTTGCTGTATATATTTATTCAATATTTTAGATTCTACATATAAGTGATAACATACAGTATTTGTTTTTCTCTGTCTGACTTACTTCACTAAGCATGATATTCTCTGGTTCCACCCATGTGGCTGCAAATGGCATAATTTCATTCATTTTTATGGCTGAATAATATTTGGAATGGTATTAATTTGATTATAGCTTAGAGCATGATAAGGGAACTAATAATCCAATTAAGACAAGTACTAAGAATATTTTGTTATTACATTATTACACTATAGCTACTAATATTTAACATCTATATAGTAGGATTGTAGCCTGCCAGGCTCCTCTGTCCATGGGGTTCTCCAGGCAAGAATACTGGAGTGGGTTGCTATTCCCTTCTCCAGGGGATCTTCCCAACCCAGGGATTGAACCCAGGTCTCCTGTACTGCAGGTGGATTCTTTACTGTCTGGTCCACCAGGGAAGCCATTATATAGTGCTGCTGCTGCTAAGTCGCTTCAGTCGTGTCCCACTCTGTGCGACCCCATAGACGGCAGCCCACCAGGCTCCCCCGTCCCTGGGATTCTCCAGGCAAGAACACTGGAGTGGGCTGCCATTTCCTTCTCCAATGCTAGTAAGCACTAAATAAATTGCTAAGATGGGACAGTACTGGGATAGTAATGAGCTAAAACCAGTCAATCTCAAAGGAAATCACTCCTGAATACTCTTTAGAAGTACTAATATTGATGCTGAAATTCCAACACTTTGGCCACCTGATGGGAAGAACTTACTCATTGGAAAAGGCTCTGATGCTGGGAAAGATTGAAGGCAGAAGGAGAAGGAGGGTGACAGAGGATGAGATGGTTGGATGGCAGGTTGTCTCCACAGTCTATTGATGTGAACATAATCACTTTCCCCTTCAAACAATGAGCCCAATCCCTCAGTACTGCTCTAGAAGAATGTACAATTTCTCTCCTGATTTGAAATGACTCTTTTAACATATGCTTAACTCATACAATCACATAAACACACACATATGTTCTGGGACTTCTTTTCTACTGGTCCAATTTCATACAATTTTAATTTTTTTATCTTTATGTCAATATTGTCAATATCTACAGTTCATGAATTTCTTGCTCTCTGTTGTTTTCACCTTCAGATTTATTTAAGCTAAAACTATGTAAATATATCTTCCAATGTATTTTAAATCACTCTCATAAATTCATAAAGTCACTTTGGAATTTGAATGGACTCAAAGAAAACCTAATTTACTTTGGTCAAAAATATTTTAACAGTCTTTGGATCTAAGAACATTATATTTTTCTATTTATTCTAGTCTATTCAAGTCTATTTTTTCTCTTTTAGAGCACAACCCGGGGAAGGCAATGGCACCCCACCCCAGTACTCTTGCCTGGAAAATCTAATGGACGGAGTAGCCTGGTGGGCTGCAGTCCATGGGGTCGCTAACAGTCGGACAGACTGAGTGACTTCACTTTCACTTTTCTCTTTCATGCATTGGAGAAGGAAATGGCAACCCACTCCAGTGTTCTTGCCTGGAGAATCCCAGGGATGGGGGAGCCTGGTGGGCTGCCGTCTATGGGGTCACAAGAGTCGGACACGACTGAAGTGACTTAGCAGCAGCAGCAGCAGAGCNTGACTTCACTTTCACTTTTCTCTTTCATGCATTGGAGAAGGAAATGGCAACCCACTCCAGTGTTCTTGCCTGGAGAATCCCAGGGATGGGGGAGCCTGGTGGGCTGCCGTCTATGGGGTCACAAGAGTCGGACACGACTGAAGTGACTTAGCAGCAGCAGCAGCAGAGCACAACCATGTATATTATTTTAAAATAACAGTGATATTCTGCAGACAGAACCACAAATTGAGGAAATTTAACATTGATACCATACTTTAATCTGCAGTTAATATTACAACTTTGTCATTGGTCTCAATACTGTCCCATATTAGCAATTTAGTTCAGAATCAATATCTTGTATTTAGTAGTTGTGTCTCTTAGTCTCCCTTAATCTGGAGCAGCAGTGGAGGATCTATTCCCTAAAGAACTGGTTGAGTTCACCTGTGAAACACTCTAGGCAAGGTCCTCTTGTGTGAGATAATTCCTTGATAACTTTCGTATGCTGCTGCTACTGCTAAGTCACTTCAGTCGTGTCTGACTCTGTGTGACCCCATAGATGGCAGCCCAGGAGGCTCCCCCGTCCCTGGGATTCTCCAGGCAAGAACACTGGAGTGGGTTGCCATTTCCTTCTCCAGTGCATGAAAGTGAAGAGTGAAAGTGAAGTCGCTCAGTCATGTCCGACCCTTAGCGACCCCATGGACTGCAGCCTACCAGGCTCCTCCACCCATGGGATTTTCCAGGCAAGAGACTGGAGTGGGGTGCCATTGCCTTCTTTGAACTTTCGTATACATTGGTCTAAGTTCTCTTTTATTTGACTGGCTTAGTTAATATGTTGTCTCTTTTGCTGATATTTTCTAAGAACCAAGATTTAATTTATTAATTTAATTTGCTTAAAAATTTATTTGCCTTAATACTTTCTCCTTTTATTTTTATCTTCCTTATATCTTCTGTTAAAATTTGTTGCACACTTTTTAGCTTTTTTAAAAATTTATTTTTAATTGGAGGATAATTGCTTTACAATGTTTGTTGGTTTCTGCCATACATAAATATGAATCAGCTTTAGGTATTTTTTTAAATTTTATTTTTTTAATTTGTTAGCTTTTGAAGATGGATTTAAATGTATTTATTTCCATTTTTTTCATTTTTATTGATACAGATTTTTAAGACTATAAACAATTCCTCATAGATTCAGATTTGTAGTGATTTGTTTCTGATTATTTATTTTGCTGCTCTGTCTTCGTTGCTGCCCGCAGGCTTTCTCTAGCTGTGCTGTGCATGCTTCTCGTCGGGGTGGCTTCCCTTGTTGCGGGGCACCAGCTCTAGGCATGCGAGTTTCAGGAGTTACGGGTGAAAGGCCTTAGTTGTTGTGAGACAGGTGAGATCTTCCTGGACCAGGGGTCAAACCTGTGTCCCCTGCGTTGGTGTGTAGATTCTTAAGCACTGGACCACCAGGGATTCCTGTAGTGTTTTCATTACCACTACTTGAAAAAAGTCTGTAATATATATTTGTATTTCTCCTTTCTCTTCAAGAGTTGTTTAATAGAAGACTTCATTAATTTCAGATGGAAAGATTTTTTAAGTTTTTTTTTTTCTAGTTTTATTGTATTTGGATCAGAGAAAGTTATTTGTAATATATCTTCCTTAATGGAACTTAATGGTGTTTTCCATGAGACCTAATCTATTACTGATTTTTGTTAATTTTTCATGTTTGCTTGAGAAAATAGTGTATAATCAGGATGTTATGTTTGCTATATATACATAAATGTATTAATATTTCATTGTTTATGTTATTTATTCTTGTTTGAATTTTGTTATATTTACTGTGTTTTTCTCTGTACTGTCTTTTGGATGTTTTTTATTTAGCTTTTATAAAGGTCTGTATTTTGTTATAGTGGTTAACTTTATATTTATACCTTTTATAGTGTCTACTACTTTTCTTTCCTGCTTAACCTTTTCTCTCTAAGTTTTAAATAAAATAGGTGACTTATACTCACACTATAGTTAATAATGATATTCTATTTTCCCCTTTCTTTCCTTCTTTTTCTCCCAGTGTTTAATAAAACCATCATTTCACTTTTACAACATATGATGATTTCATATTATCATTTGACACGTTTCTAACCTTGTTTTAGCATCAGTTTTACAGTTAAATGTACTAAATGATCATGATTAGTCATTTTACTAAGTTTCTCCTCTTATTTCTTGGTCAAAGAAGCTCATACTCTGCTAGTTTCATTTGGAAGGGCTCATGTGTCCACTTTTCTCTTAGCACTTGTTTGCTTGAAACTGTTTTCTCTGTAGACATGACGGAGATCTTGAATGGATATAGGATCTCTGGCTAGCACTTAAAAAAAAAAAAAAAAAAATCTTGATAGTGCTTCTCTAGTGCTGGCTTGCTTTGTGTGTAGCTCTTGAGAAGTCTGATAGTGATTTAACTTTTTACCATTAAAAACAGTTTGATCCTTTTGCATTGAGGATTTTTTTTCCTTTGTCTTTTAAATTTAATAATTTTTACTAAGCTATAGTTCAGAGTTTATTGTCCTGAATCAGTCTTTCTAGGAATATTAAGTACATTTTTTTCATTTTCCAGAAGTTACCTTATAGATTTAAACATTAATTGTATCATTGTGTGTTTTGCTTCTTTAGAGACTTCAAATACATGTGTTATATTTTTGGCCTATTTTTCTTGTTTCTTTCACTCTGAACCTTTTGATTTTTTAATTTAATTATTTTCTTTATTATTCTATAGAGTAATTTAATTTAATCTCCTTTGAGCAACTTGTAATTCAGGTCCTAAACTTTTTGTCTTTTGTTTTTCAAAATATATCCTGAGATTTGTTGGATTTCTTTGTCATTTGACCATTTCCATGATTAGCTTTTGAATTTATGATTCTGTTAGATTTTGTCTTTAAAACATTTCAAATGGCTGTTTGAGGCATTAACTTCAGTTTGAAGTGTTACGTTACAATTTTATTTTGCTCTATGGTTGTCTTATGTGAGGAAAATGTTAACCGGCTTTAAAAATACATTGACATACTTTCTTTTCTTCTTAGAGAAGCTCTGAATAGAACTTGTCTAATTATTTTTCTATTCCTGGATAACTTGTAGACAAGATGCCTTGTTCAATAGCGCTCCCTTCTCTCAGTGCAGTAACGTGTGCTTTTTTTAATGGAGGATTTTGTGGGTGGGTGGCAGGGGGTTGGTACGTATTGTTTCTGCTTAGTTTTTACAGAATTCTTAATTTTGCTCTTTCACGGCCTTCTGCCTTCACTACCATGACCTCAAGGAGCATATATCTTCCCTCTTCACTCCTGCTGCTCCAGAAGAAAAGCTTTCCTGAGGGTACTGTCCGGTGCACTTTCTTTTAAGTCCCTTTCCCTCGGGCAGTGTTGTGGATCACCAAGTTTCAGATTTGTTTTCTGCACATTAACACTTGGTATTAAACTTTCTCTTTCTGAAAGTTATTTTAGCTCTGCTTCTTGCAAGTTCTCTGCTTCCTTTTCTTTCTTATGAAGTCACTCATGCCTTCCTTCCTCTCTCTTCTCATCCATAGACTTGCAACTTCACTTGGGATTCCACTGTTAGCTCTTTTGGAATTTGATACTTACTTATTTGTAAGTTAAACATTTCCCAGATTTTAGTTGTTAAAAATATGAGAAAAGATAATTTCTAACTTGAATTTCCAAAGAAATGTGTAAATTTGTCAGGTAAGTTAAATCATATGAGTCCATTTAGCTCAACATGGAAGATAGGCCAAGGTAAAGAAAAAATAAAACAGAAAAACATATATTTCAGCACTGGAGTAAGATTTCCATCTATAAAACACAGAAAAGCAAAACATAGGATGAAAAATAAGTAAATTTAAAGCTGCAAACTAGAGAAAAAAGTGAAAGTGTTAGTCGCTCAGTCATGTCCAACTGTTTGTGACCCCATGGACTGCAGCCCACCGGGCTCCTCTGTCCATGGGATTTCCCAGGCAAGAGTACTGGAGTGAGTAGCTATGCCCTCCTCCAGGGGATCTCCCCAACCAAGGGATTGAACCCAGGTCTCCTGCATCACAGGCAGATTCTTTACCATTTGAGCCACTAGGGAATTATACTATAAAAACAGTATACAAATACATTTTCATTTTTAAATTATATAAAACCAGTCTATCTACTTCTTATAAGTGAAAGGAATGCTCAAAATATCACTGACTTAAATGTCAATATAAACCAAGTTCCATGGCTGACAGTCCCAGGCTGATAAAGCTTCTAGTGTTAGAAATCAGACTTAGATTCTCTCGTTCTGCCGCTCAACACAGATGTTGCAACTCATGCTTTAAGATGACTCGTTAATCTACAGCCATTCTACTGACATTCCAACAAGGAAGAACACAGGATCAGAATATGAACAAAAATCCTCTCTTTAAAAACATATCCAGAAGCTTTTCTTGAAACTTCTTTTTAATTCTCATTGATTAGAACTTAGTCACATGACCACACTAGATCAGGAGAGAAGCAAAGAAATGTATACTGTGGGGAGTCTGTATTTGGCTATAATTCAGGAGCTATGTTTCTGAGACAGGAGGGAAAAAGTACTTAAGGACAATGTCTTTCCCATACCTTCACATAGATAACCATTGTTTTGAGACTGATGCATGTCCTTTTAGATTCTTTTCTATTTTACATATATATATATACATATATATATGTCTACATATCTTTTCCAATATTTGATCAAACTTTACATAATATTATATATTTGAGTAACACACACAAACACACACACAGAGCTATTTAGTCTTTCTAAAGTCTGCACAGTGTTTAAAGCAACAACTATTTTTGTCACCTTTGAATTTTCAGCACATAAATAACAGATGGTCGAAACTCAATAAGATTATGATTACGATGGTACTCTGATAAATTTAATCATTTTCCCTTGAAGAATTTTTAGAATGTTTCCTGTTTCTTGCCTCTTATAAGCAACAGAATTTGATCTTGCAATTTGGATTATATTCAACTGAAAATTTTTTATCACACTCATTCTAGAAATTAATATTTTTCATTATTTCAATAAATGTTTTGTCTCTGACACCAACACTGTGACAAAACAGTATTATTAATTTAGTTTTAATTATTATTAATGCAGCATTAGTCTTATTTCTAAGCCTCTTCCCAGAAGCCACACACATCCCTTATAGCTCTTTTTTCAAACCCCTGCCCTCTATCATGCATTTCACATAATTATACAATTTTCAAGTCCCTCTAGAAATGGTTTAGCTTTCACTAGTCTATCTATATTATCTATCTATTGTACCTGTGTGTGTGTGTAGTATTTTTACCTGAGTTCATGACATTTTCCCTCACTTGGAGCTTTATCCCTCATTTCTCTGTTTTCTGTATGTTCTTATGTAGTACTTATCCCTATTTTAATCTTCTCAATTATAAAATTCTCAAGCTAAGAGCTTTTATTTCATAGTGTTCTGTCTCCCTAAATATTTCTTCACACTGCTTTGCTCACAGTAGAATTCCAAAACAAGTTTGTTGACTTCCTTGCTCTTTACTGAGTGGTGACAGAAACAAGTATTTTTATAAAACTCTAAATTGTGAAAGAAAAGGAACAGATTTCAAGGCTGTCTACTGCTTGAAGAGGGCTCTGTCACTATGAAGAAGTCATTGACTTTGTATGTTTTTTCCATATCAAGCTATCAGCCAGGTCTTCTGACCTTAGTAGTCCAGATGCTAATGTTTTCAGCTCACATAGGTGGGGTGAACCTCCACGTACACTAGCTGTACAACCCTGTACAGGGGAATCACTACCCTCCTTGTACAGCAGACAATCTGAGGTTCAGAGAAAGTGAGTAGCTTGCCAAAGCTTGTAGGTGAGCAACTGGCAGAACTGGCCATACTTATCATTCTGTACTTGCTATGTCTGATAAACTTTTGCTGTTATGGTTTCTGTATTATCTCTTTCTACTAATCACTTACCCAGAAGTTATTCATTGCTCCATTTTTTTTTTCTTTTCCATGTGTGTGGTTTTAAATCCTTACTCTTATTTTTCAAATTCTGATCTGTCCTGAAGCAATACCCACTTTGGGGAAGTAACAAGGAGGAAGAGATTAACAGACATGGAGCATGTATATGTGTATGAATGAGCAAGAAGGCATTGTGGGCAAATACAAGAATTTGAATACCCACTTCTCCCTAATAAGGTAAAAAACTTTGGAGGCTTTTGGGGAGAATGTGGTATGATCTGATTCACATTAGGGAAAAAAAGAATCATTTTGACTGCTGCATTGAAAATGGATTACAGAAGGAAAAAGCTGTAGACTGGTAGATAGCTATGAGGCTATAGAAGTAGCCCTAAAGAGATGAAATAATGGTGTGCACCAGTGGGTATTAGTGGAGTAGTAAGAAATGATCATATAGGATTTACTATAGATTTATGGCCAGAGAAAATTGTTGATGCAGAGTATGAGGTATAATGGAGGAAAGAGAAGTCAAGGATAACTCAAAGAGTTTTGACTAACTTGGAGATTGGAATTTTGCTTACATACACTATGACAACCATACACTATGACAGGGAAGGCTGTGGGCATGTTGGGTGGTGGTGAAATCAGAAATTCAGTTTTGAACATGTTACCTTTGAGGTGTCCATTAGACATTAAGAGAAAATGCTGAGTAGTACTAAGAAATGTGGGAGTTCCCATGTGGTGTAGTGGTAAATAATCCGCCTGCTAACACAGGAGACATAAGAGACAAGGGTTCAGTCCCTGAGTTGAGAAGATTTCCTAAAGGAGGAAATGACTACCCACTCCAGTAACCTTGCCTGGAGAATTTCATAGACAAAGGAGCCTGGCAGGCTACCGTCCACGGGGTGGCAAAGAGTCAGACATGACTGAGCAACTGAGCACGGAGGCATGCATTGAGAACTGTAAGTCTGTAATTCTGGTGAGATGTCTGGGATGAAGAAACAAATTTAAAATTTGTCTACTTATAAATGAATCCTTGAGACTGGATGGCTTTATCAGAAGTTGAAGCACAGACAGTAAGAAAAGTGCTGGATATGTGTTGGATCTCTCTCCCTCTTCTAACTCTTACCAGGCTACTTAGCTCTTAGAAAATAAGAACTCTGTGTGCTATAGTTTATGTGTTCCCCACAATGCCAGCTACACGTTAGGTCCCAATAAATTCTTACTGAATGCCAAGTGGGAAGCAAGCTACAAGTTAGTTATTTATAAATTGCTGTGTTTTGGGCATTATCCTGCAGCATTAAAAGAGATTTAAAAGTACTAGCATTTCTGCAGTTTTCAGGAGGAATGCTACCATCTTCAAAGAAGACATTTTTAATCATGTAGAGAGACTTAAAAAAAAAAAAAACTTTCTGAGAAGTCGTCTTAAGGCTGTTTGTGAACAGAGCATATAGAAGCAATCTCTACCTGAAATGCTGAAACTGTAAATCCACATTTCAGTAACATGCAAACCAAAAATAATGACCAAAATTGAATGAATTTTAATTTTCATTATTGTAAACGTTTCAATCATTCTAGAAATCACTTAAGACTGCTCTTTAAAGATGTTTTAAGAACTCTGTAGTGTGTAAATGTAAGTTCTTTCTAAAAGAGAAAGAACTAGCTCCCAGAAACAGTTTGTCTCTATGAGAAGTGAACCTATAATGGCTGTTCTCCAAGTAATTCTGTGTGGCATTAAATAAAATATAAAATTAATAAGAGATACATTCGATGTCCTCACACATGTATCTGGAGCATCTGCAGTCACCTTCTCCCTTGATTACAGTGATTCCTGTTAGGTGCTCACATGTTTGCTTGTTTTTTAATCAGAGGAATTTGACTTTTTGTAATGCTTGCCACTATAAAATTTATCAAATTATAAACAGAAAACTCAGAATCATTAAGACTTAAATAAAATCTGAAGTAACCAAATGGCAGTCAAAAAGAAACCCAGAAATATCTTTCAAGACAGAGCTCTACTTTGACATATTCTTTCTGATATTAGTATGCAAATTTAAAACATTCCTCAAATGTGGTTGGTATATTCACATGAGTGACTGTTTAAAGATTCCAAATATGGCTTCAAAATTGTATAAAAGATATTTTTTTATTTCTATTCAGTACTGAAGTTAAACTTTTTGTTTAGCAGTTAAAATTCTCAGCATTGCAAAAAGTGGAGAAAGTGCATTCTCTGTTGCATGGCCTACCTTCATAGACCATATAAATAATTATCTTCTTTCATTTGTAGTATATTCCTCTGTGTTTATAATTTCCAGACTAACATAGTCTATTATTTTATAGAATGAGCATCCTAAATAAAAATGACCAATCAATCTAAACAGAATTCCCTAAGATTATGTTCATAGAATCATACAGAATTTCATGGGTAAAACGCTCTTTAAAAGTTAGAATGGTCTCACCCAAAGCTGCAGTCTCCTATACATGGAAGTTATCTTACTCATTAATTTTATCCCTAAACCACGACCAGATAGATGAAAATCTTGGCAATAGATGGCATTTCAATAGCCAACAGTAGACTTTAGGATTTATATTTCCTCAATTCATGAGATTTTCTCATCATAGCACCAGTCGTTATATCACCTTGCCTTTGACTGATGCAGTAGTCTGTTAATTTATATCCTGCTGCTGTTGCTGCTGCTAAGTCGCTTCAGTTGTGTCCGACTCTGTGCGACCCCGTAGACGGCCTCCCACCAGGCTCCCGTCCCTGGGATTCTCCAGGCAAGAACACTGGAGTGGGTGCTCACGAAAGTGAAAAGTGAAAGTGAAGTCGCTCAATCGTGTCTGACTCTTAGCGCCCTCTTGGACTGCAGCCTATCAGGCTCCTCCGTCCATGGGATTTTCCAGGCAAGAGTACTGGAGTGGGGTGCCATTCCCTTCTCCAAATTTATATCCTATAACCCACCAGAGTTTTTTAGTTCTACACATATTTTACTGAATTTTTGTTTGTCCTTGCCTGCAAGTTCTCTTAAAACCTTAAAGCCATTCCTGGACAGCATCATTCCCTTCGGCAAATACTCATTCCCTGTTCTTTGGCTCTGATTCAAGACTGATTATTCATCACTTATCTGTGCTTGCCTTCTATTAGACCGAGTACTTAATGATTCAGGTCCTTTATCTGATTGAATTGCTCCTTACTGTTTGCAATGTCTGCCAATTAAATATCACCTGCAAATTTAGAAAATTGCTTCTACAACCATTCACCAAGTCATTTGCATCTACATAATTTATTTCCTCTCACAGATTTCTTTTCATCCTTCTCCTTCATCAGTGTTAAAATCTTTCTTTACCAACAAAAAATATTTAGGGCATTTTTTTTTTTCTCTTTTACTTGTATACATTCAGCTTGTGTGATTTCCCACATCTGTGACTCCACTCCATCCTATATGAAGGTGAAGGTGAAGTCGCTCAGTCGTGTCCAACTCTTTGCGACCCGGTGGACTGTAACCTACTAGGCTTCTCCGTCCATGGGATTCTTCAGGCAAGAATACTGGAGTGGATTGCCATTTCCTTCTCCAGGGGATCTTCCTGATCCAGGCATCAAACCCGGATCTCCCGCATTGGAGGCAGACGCTTTAACCTCTGAGCTACCAGGGAAGCCATCCTATATATATGTATATATATATTGGATTATTTTTGAACATTCACTGTTCAGACATACAAACATGCACTCTTAAGACCACATGTACTTTTTCAGCTTCTTGCCTGACAGTAGCTGACATACTCTGGGATATTCAATACGTCCATTAATACTTATTCAATATAATTTGAAAATTAAAATTTTAGTTATTATCTAATTTAAAGTCTCTCTGAGAACTTCTTTTCTCTTTACACATTTTATTCTGGTTCACTTTGCAAAGCTACCTTTTCTTTCTTTTTTAATATTTATTTATTTGGCTATATCAGGTTTCAGTTGAGTTGTGCAGGATCTTTGTTTGTCATGGAGGATCTTTTGTAGTGGTTCACAAATTCTCTGTTCGTGGCACATAGGCTGAGTTGCCCTGTGGCATTTGGGATCTTAATTCCCAGACCAAGGATCAAACCCACATCCCCCACATTGCAAGGCAGATTCTTAGCCCCTAGACCACACAGGAAGGTCCCCAAAGCTACCTTTTCATTTCACAAGGTTCATAAGCATTGTCACGGGGTAAGTTTGTGTGGAGGGAGAAGTTCTTTGGTGAGTGAAGTTTCATTGGTGGATATGTATATTTTCAAGGCTGGTTTGTAGTCATGGGAAGACAGAATGGAAATACGTATGGATTTGTGTGTGTATATGCATGAACCATGGGACATATGTAATGATCTTTAGGCACCCAACGGAGAACCTTCTTCATCCACAAACATAGTTCCCCACTCACTGCATTCTCCTGATCCAGGGGGTGGCTTCCTCAGCTTCTGCCCTTTGTCCTAGCTAACCACCTTTGTCTTCTCCAGATTGAAGGAGTCGTCTCAACCCTGACTTCGTAAAGAATGGAGATGAGAGTGGCGTTAACCATTGTGCTCCCCACAACTTGTACTGTGCCATAGACAATCCAACTATGGGCTTATCTTTATGCCTGAAGCCTTCCCGATGGCTCCACAACTCCCTTCTTCAGTATGGATGGGAAAGGGGGCAACTCACCACATTCTCAGGTTCTCTAAACTCTCCTCCTGAGTGATCTCCCTCTTTCTTTCAGTGTTTGTTTTTTTTTTTTTTAGCAAAAGCAATTATACTGTCTTCCTTTATCCAAGCTCAAGTACCTTAGGACCTTAAATAACTACTTTGTGCACCATCTTCATGTTAATTCAATACTCCCAATTTTGTTTTTATAATGGAGGTGAGAAAAAGGCCTATACTTCTTAAACATTTTTGCCCTAGGCATCATTCATATGGGTTCCAGATGCATTTACTTATCTTTCCTAGACAATTCCATTTGGATCTCCTTCAGTCATCCTAAACTCAAAATGTCTACAGTCAAGCTCTGTATCTCTGCTGCCCTTTTCCAATCTGGTCTCCTTCTGTATTCCCTATTTCTGTCATTGAGTGTCTGTCTGCTCATGTTCCTCTGCTAAATTTCTCACCAGGTCTCAACACCCCTTTTTCTTCTCCTCAAATTTATCAAGTTCAAGTCAGTTTTTCTTGGAATATTGATTGCTTTCTCAAAATCACTTTTGGGAGCTATTGCTGTTGTTTTAGTTTAGACTTCTTTAATTCCTCTCTAGATTGTTGAAAAAGACATTTGTCTTTTCCCTTCTTCACTTGAATGCATCCTTGGCCTTAGCCTGAGTTATCTTTCTTAAACATAAATTAAATCCTACTTTTCTCTTATGTAAAAGCCTTTCATAATTTTCCCTGGCTAAATGATACGGTCCAAACTCTTTAGCATGGCAAGCACACTTTTATAATTAACCCTATTGTTGCTCTCAAACTCCTACCCATCTTCAAAATCTAGCTGACTTTTCTTTTTTTATGCGTATCTTTTCAACTCCCCAGAGAGACTGCCACTTTGCCCTTGGGTTGCCATGGCACCCTGTGTGCATTACCCTATGGCACTGATGGCACTGTGTTTTAATGATTTATTTACACATTTGTCTTCCATGTACACTGTGAGACCTTTGAAGGCAGGAACAACGTCTTCCATTCCTTTGTGTCCGTGATGCCTGGCCCAGTGCCCAGAACATACCATGCATTCAAAAACATGAGGGGAATGAAATGATGAACATAGGACATTCTGCTTGGCATACAAAATAAATATAACCTCAGCTCTCTGGTCTCCAAAATAGGGACTATGGAAATAAAAGGAAAAGATCAGTCAATCTCTCTCTCTATATATTAATATATATATATATTTTTTTTTTCTTTTCCAAAGGGTCATTTGAAAAGAAGTGCAAAACGTGTACTGAGAAGACTGAATTGTCAAAAATGGGAATGGTTTGAAATCCTTATAATCAAAGCATGAGTTTAGCTGAGGTTGAAATTATAGGAAGATGAAGTGAGTGAGGACAGCCAAAGCAGATGGAAGCTGAATGTGACCTACACGGAGTGTGATAACATGTAGGAAAATGAGACATAGTCTGCAGAAAATAATGTAGACCTTTCTAAGGAGCTTTAATTTTTCTTAAAAAAAAAAAAAAAAGGAAAAGATGAAGCCAGGTTTTTGAGAAAAAAGTGAGATTTTTCTGAGATGTTTAGAGATGCAAATGTTTTTAGTCACTCCCCAAATCCTTTTCTATGTAATCTTATTTTTGATCTTCAACTATATCCAACCAAACTCCATCTGAACCTTCTTTGAATTTGCACATCCAAAAAAAAACACACACACACACACACACACGACCTGTGCTGAGTTGTTTCTGAGTATGATCTTCCTCACTATCTGTAACTTAGTTTATTAAAATGCTTTTAAACCAAACTTAGACTAGAATGCCTGGGTTTGAGTCATGAGTTCTCCACAACTTGGCTAAGTGACCATGGGAAAATCACGTTAGCTCTCTGTTTCATCATTCACACTACTGGTATAATAGGAGAGCCTACCTCAAAAGGTTGCTGTGAGTACAGAATGCTAATACATGCAAAGTTTGTTCAATTGAATTGGCAACAGTAAGCTCTACATAAGTGCTAATAATTATTCTTTGGTCAGTTTTAAACTATTTTTTTTTCCATTCTCTATGGCATCTGTCTTGTCACTGCATCAAGTGTATCAGTGACTGAAATATGTGGCTCTAAATCCAATGATATTCTATTTTTTTATTACAAAACACAGCATATAAAAGAGTTCCAAGTTACATAACCCAGAGTTTTAGCTCCTTCCTTATAAAAATACTAAAAATTCATATTTAATCTGTTACCTTTTTATTAATTGCCTACTCTACTACATTAGACTTCCTTTTAGATTTCTATCATCTATTAGTTTCTTCTTTTCAAATTCTAGTTCATATCTTTTATACCTTTATTTATGAGGATCTAAGTATTTTCTTACAGATTTTACACTTTTAGGGTAGCAGTGAAGCAGTGAGGATAACAATGCATCATAATTTTGCAAATATTTTCTAGCCTATCATTTGTAATTTAATTATTATTGGTTTTGACTTATTGATAATTTAAATTTTTGTATACATGTAACACGGAGAAGGTGATGGCACCCCACTCCAGTACTCTTGCCTGGAAAATCCCATGGACAGAGGAGCCTGGTGGGCTGCAGTCCATGGGGTCGCGAAGAGTCGGACATGACTGAGCGACTTCCCTTTCACTTTTCACTTTCATGCGTTGGAGAAGGAAATGGCAACCCACTCCAGTGTTCTTGCCTGGAGAATCCCAGGGATGGGGGAGCCTGTTGGGCTGCTGTCTATGGGGTCGTACAGAGTTGGGCACGATTGAAGCGACTTAGCAGCAGCAGCAGGACACGTGTAACAATTGATAGTTTCCATGTCACTTATTCGATTATTTTTATGTTTCTGAAAGATACCTTTTATTTTTTCTTTCTGGTAGCCATCTTTTCCATGCTCTGATAACAACTTGGCTGCTTTCTTGGGGAATCAACATTTTCCCTTGCTTCATCTGAATACTGAGCACTGCTTCCTCCCAGCCATCTCAGTGCTAGAATTGTGTGTAAAACTGAGGTGTTGATGGTGAGAGAGACTCTATGTTCATACTGGGATGGAAAGGAAGATGAAATTTATGTCTGGACCTGCTGAAGTCACTTTGCAGCCTGAGAAGGAGAGCATACCTGAGGACTGGGACAACACAATGGAAAGCGAACTGAGATGTAGAGACAGCACTTTCAGGGCCTGAGGACATAGCCTGGATCTCATCCCTGCATGGCTGTGAAATATTAAATTATCTTTTCACTTCAACTAGATTGCCATTTGCAACCAACAACATCTAATTAATCTAGCTGAGAAAAAGCCAGAAAGGTTATTTTTAAGATACAGAATTCCTGAATCAGTTTATAAGCAGTTGGGAAGAAAAGATGTGATGGAAACTAAAGACGTAAAAGGAAAGTAAAGAAAGATGGAGAGGCAATTTAAATTTTACTCTATGCTGATTAGCCTCAGATGTATCTGATCACCCCAGAGTCCTATGAAACTCTAGATGCATGTATCAAATATTTATTTCATTTTCTGTTTGGATAACTCCAAGGGCATATCCACAGTGGTTAAGGGGTGGGCTCTGAAGTCACGTATCTTAAGCTCTTGTCCTGGTGCTATGTGACCTCAGACAAGGTGCTTAGAATCTTATCTGTGTAATAGGAACAAAAGTTGTGTCTATTTCATAGAATTGTTAGGAGGATTTAAGGAGTCAGTACTCATAAAGCTTTGGAATAGCATCTGGCTATTTTACAGTGTTAGTTACTATTACTCTTTCCAAAATGTTACTCTTGATCCCACACTCCCCACCCTCTGCCAAGTATTTCCTTCCTTAGTTTTCCCTTTGCCAGGAAACAGTCCAGTCTCAATTCAATTGTACTGAGTGATTGTGACTAAATATAACAAGCTATATACTCAATGGACAACAAGCTTAACGTGATAGGAACAAAAGCCCAAAGTTTAACCTGGTAATAAAGATAGAAACTTCTTTTAAATAAGGCCAAACTTAGCAGGCTTTGGGAGGTTGGTTGACTTTATTAATGAACCATGAGATGTCACTGAACAATTTCACAGAAGTGTTATTATCTAATGTATGTCTTAAAATGTCCCTTGACTGCTATTCATTCTTTTTTTCACATCTTTCTAGATACTAACTTTCAGCAGTAAACCAAATGTACAAAATAGTTGCCCACATAAGGTTACATTTTAGTAGTGGAAGATAGATGAACAAGAAGATATAGTAAGATGGTGGTATGTGTTAGAACAAGAACACAAGACAAGGGAATAGATAGTAGTTGTTTACAGGGTGGCTATGAAGGCCTTTCTAATAACTTTTTAGCAGAGCCTGGGAAAATGAGGTGAAGAGAAAGATATCCGGGGAAGAGTAATCTAGGAAGATGGGATAGAAGTACAAAAAGTCAAGTTCAGCAAGTGTGAGGAAGAGCGAGGAAGTCTGTGGGCCTGGAGCGTGGTGAAGGAGGAAGAGATGGGATTTCAAAGAAAGTTCACTGGGCAGAGTATGCAGATAATTTTAAGGACAGTTTTTACTCTTGGGATTAAAAGGCTATCAATTGGCTTTCAGCAGAGGAGTGACTAGATCACTCTGGCTGCTGTGTTCAAAATATACTGAGGGCAGTTAAGAGTGGAAAGAGGTGGGAAATGGGAACAGATGAAGCCTTTTACTGCTGCTGTAGCTAAAATAAGAAATAAAGCTTTTGAGTAAGAAGATATCATTGACTTCGCTCTTTCTCTTTGCTCTTTCCTATATAGTCTATCAGCAAATTCTACCAGTCCACATTCAAAATATATGTTGAACTTACTATATATATATATTTATTATTTTTTTTTAACCATGAAACCTGATGAAGATTTCACCCATCTATCAGAGTCAGCAGATAAGGTGAAACCTGTTTGTCTTCCCTGAAAAGAATTCCTGAATTCATTTGCTAGGCTAATATTCACAATGGTTTTATCTTGCTGATGTGGAGACTGCAATTCAAAGAGGTTAAAAACTCTCTGAGGCTTACAAGGCTGGTAACTGTGTTCCCAGTGTTCATAACTAATGTCTGTTTCAATCCAAAGTCTGTGTTGCCACTAAGGATTAGAGAAGAGGTAGAAGGATGTTGAAGTTAAAGAGTAAGAAAACAAGGACTCACACTAGATTCACATAGTCTTAGAGTAAACCATGAGCTTTAACAACTGGAAATGAGAAGTGTCAATAATGGAAAGTAGGACTAGGAGGAGAGACTTGAAAAGTATGGAAAATGTTTGAAACAGCCCCTGTGGAGACTGAAATTAAAAAAAAATCAATATCTAATAAATTAAAGGACAATGGAGAATCAGTGACAGCTCAGTTGATGACATTAGCTAGTATGACACTGAAGTGAATTCAGTCTGCTAAGTTCATGGCCTTCTGCAGCAGTAGCCACATGCAGGATCAGAGGAGTGTGGATGGGGATGGACATAGGGAAAGCACAGAAAAAGGTGGAGAGCTGTGGATGACTTGAGCAGAACTATATGCTTATTTTGAGTTTCAACAGAGTGAGAATTCACATCTATCACTTTCATGATATACTAGAGGCCAAGAAATTTTGCCGATTTTTTTAGACATGCAGGAACCTGATTTCTGTTCTTCATTAGTGAGATGCATGCTACTTTCTTTTTGTTTTGTTTTGCCAGTTACATGTGTGCTTCTGAGGGGGACTTGTCTTATCATCTCTACCAGACAGACTTCACAATATTTTCTTCTTATGCAACTTTCTAACAAACTTCAGTATCAACATAGATGCCCCTTCCAATAATCATTTGGGAATTATTTTTTTCAAAAAACTATTTTTTTCAAAAAATATTATTTCTGCAGAAAAATTGAGCATAAAATACAAATCATTTGGGGATTATTTTTTTCAAAAAATATTTCTGCAGAAAAATTGAGCATAAAATACAAAAAGTTCCCATATATCTTTCTCTGGTTTGCCACTCCTCCATTCCCCAATATAATTTTTCTTAACATCTTTCATCAGTATGGTACATTTGTAGCAATTGACGAACCAATACTGATACATGATTATTAACTAAAATCTACAGTTTATATCAGGGTTCATTCTTTTACGGGTTGTGATAAATGCATAGTATCATGTATGCACCATTACAATACCATATAGAATTGTTTCAGGGCTCTAAAGATACCCTGTGCTTCACCCATTTGTTTCTCCCCGCTGCTACTGCTGCTGCCAAGTCACTTCAGTGGTGTCTGACTCTGTGCGACCCCATAGATGGCAGCCCAACAGGCTCCATCGTCCCGGGAATTCTCCAGGCAAGAACACCGGAGTGGGTTGCCATTTCCTTCTCCAATGCATGAAAGTGAAAAGTGAAAGGGAAGTCGCTCAGTCGTGTCCGACTCTTGGCGACCCCAAGGACTGCAGCCCATCACGCTCCTCTGTCCATGGGATTTTCCAGGCAAGAGTACTGGAGTGGGGTGCATTGCCTTCTCTGTGTCTCTCCCTATCTTGCCCAATTGGTGGCCATTTTAAACTCCAACTCCTTTTGTCTCCTATAATATTTCTACTGTGACCCACAGGGTCAGCTTCTGTTAATACATTCCATCCCTAGAACTTCTATATTTCAGTCTCTGGTAGCCTCTTTCCATTCTCCCAGTTCTTCTCATGTCTTCACTTAGACGTTACGTGTTTTTCAACCTCATATTCATATTCTGATTCCTTTTCCCAAAATTTTATCCAGTTCCATCCCCCAAGTCATGATATACTTCCTTGAACATTTTAAGTTTTCTTTTATCTCACTAAATTTTCCTTGCCGAGCTCATCCAGGATATCTCAACTTTGATTATGGACATTTTCATCTTCACTGCTTAGGCAGCATCGTTTCAGCAATTCCAGGCCTGGCCGAGGGGTACCTCTTTGGGAGACACACAATCAACTGGAGCATTGCCAGCTCCTGATACTTGCATTTTACATTTTCTCTATTGTGTTTTCATTCCTTCCCATGACTTTGTGATCAATCCCTGTGATTAAATCTCTCCTCTTTGAAATTCCAAGAGTGGTTTTTATTTTCCTGACTTAAATGAGTTGTGTTGTAAATGCTGATAATGTAAAATAAAGTTGTCAAGATCATTCTTTAAAATGTACCCATTAGAATCTAAATATTATAGTGATTTGAACCCCACTTTTCTCAAACAGATGGGGATATTTATATCATGTCATCTTTGAACTATGTTTATATTCCACATGACCTTCACAATATTTTTATCCAAATATAAAATAAAGGCATACTTAAAAGTATTTTTTTGCTTACCAAATTATACCTTTGTACAAAAAGTATATATTCAAATTCAATCTCTGTTGAACAACCTGTGACCATAATGTATCAGGTATAAAATATTTCTTCTGGATTGAGTCATCATTACCTTAGTATACAATATATTGATTTATTAGACTTTAAAAATGCTACTCCAAAAAAGAACTAAAAACTAGAATACACAGCTGTCTAACTCCTAGTCCTCCTTCATTGTTTTCTTAACTTTTTGTACTTCCATCCTAAACTTGATATACTTGCTATTTTCTATAGTATCAAGGTCTCTGTGTTCTTCTCACTTTTGTTTTTTTACACCAGAGAAAATAATTTATCAGCCACATTAACTCACTCATACAATTTCTCCTATACTGAACAGAACATATTTCTAATTTATCTATTTCACATTGAAATATCTTTTGGCCAGATCTGTGTTCTCATAAATCTCAGGAGCATATTAATTGCAGAAAGTTATAAAAGTAGTGACGCAGATAAGGAATGGAGGAGACTTTGCTACACTGTCAGTTTTTAAATAAATTCTATATGTTCAGTTCAGTTCAGGCGCTCAGTTGTGTCTGACTCTTTGTGATCCCATGAACCACAGCACACCAGGCCTCTCTGTCCATCACCAACTCCCGGAGTTCACCCAAACCCATGTCCATTGAGTTAGTGATGCCATCCAACCATCTTATCCTCTGTCGTCCCCTTCTCCTCCTGCCCTCAATCCCTCCCAGCATCAGGATCTTTTCCAATGAGTCAAAGTATTGGAGTTTCAGCTTCAACATCAGTCCTTCCAATGAACACCCAGGACTCATCTCCTTTAGGATGGACTGGGTGGATCTCCTTGCAGTCCAAGGGACTCTGAAGAGTCTTCTCCAACATCATAGTTCAAAAGCATCAATTCTTTGGCACTCAGCTTTCTTTATAGTTCAATTCCTTGCTCTCTCTGGTGGTATTTTCCAGTTTAAGGATTATGTACATACCTGATTATGTACATACATGATTCTTGACATCCAGTTATACTGGAAAGTCCCTTTAATATGAGATCATCCCAACCTGATATCTCAGTGTCAGCCTTGGAAATCACTGTTGAACAATCATATGAACTCAGAAATTTCCCATGTTCCCTCTCTGGATAATTTTAAATATATTTTTCCATAATCATCATGACAAAGACTCTAGAAAACATTCTTTTAAGTTTAGTTTCCCCTTAGGAAGGCAGACAACCTTGTTAATTTCATAAGTCTTATGTCATGTATAGAGGTACTCAATGGCAGTATTTACTGTTACTTTTACTTAAAACATACTTAGATCCATGAAAAATGTCTACTCTAGTAAAACTATAGATAGCAATAATAAGCTCACTTTCCTGGACCTCGGTCATACATTACTATGCCAATTCAATAGTGATACTTTGCTCTACAGGGGTGAATAAACCAGATAAAATTTTAATATGATGAATCTTGAATAATCTAAGTTACTTTGTGATATTTTTACTGCATGACTATTTGTATATTTGTACTGACATTTTTCCGTTGCTTAAAATTAGAGCATACTTCTCTATTGGTGACAGAAGACAGTTAAAGAGAACGCTCTGAACCCTCCGTGTAACATTACCGCAGTCACCCTGTAATGCTGCCGTCCTCTCCACAAGAACATCTCTTCCTCTACCACCCTCTCTTCATTTTCTTCGCATCTCGCTGCCTGTTCCAGGGAACTCTTACCTAGGCGTCTCCTCTTTCACCTGCTTAATAAGTACTTCTTAAAGCCTAGTCAGAATGGCTAAATATCTTTTTGAAGAAAGTAAAAATCTAACTGCAGGAAATGGTGTTAGTTGTTCAGCTGTGTCTGACTCTTCGTGACCCCATGGACGTAGCCCTCCAGGCTCCTCTGTCCGTGGGATTCCCCAGGCAAGAACACTGGAGTGGGTAGCCATTCCCTCCTCCAGGGGGTCTTCCCGACCCAACAGGGAAGCCTGGCATGCTGCAGTCCATGGGGTTGCAAAGAGTTGGACACGACTGAGCAGCTGAACTGATGTGTGTGATTTTTATGTAATCAAGTCTTAAAATGATTTTAAATGATTACAGTTGGACGCGATATTGCCACTGAAACACTTGTACTCCTCATTTCATAGGTGAGGAGGTAAGTCTCAAAAATTTAACTGAAGCAAGAACATAACCAAATTAAAAACAGCAGCAACATCAGACTAATTTTAATGCTTATTACTTTTAACTAGCATTTATTAATACTAAGTGAAGTTTACTATTACTTGTCCACTAAGATAACTCTTACAGATATTTATCTACTATATTACAGAAAAAATTTGTATAATGTTTCTTCCTTTTCCTTATATTTATTTTAATATAATTGTTTATTTGGGTTCAGTTCAGGCAGGACTCCTCAGAAATACAAAGATAGGATGCTTGTTTTGTGTTTATAGTAAGGAACATATGATAAAGAGTCATAGATTTAATAAGAAGGTTGAGGATTGATGATTTCTGTTTTCCTATTAAAATACTTATATTAACCTTTTGCAAATATAATTACATATATAAGCAATTATTAAATAAACATACTATTTTTCAAGATTTAAAGAATATGAAAAACAGCTTTATTATTTTTCCTATCATTGTCTTCAACACCTCTTGTTTTTTTTCTCTTCTACATCTCTTGGAAACAACTTAGATCCTTTTGTTTTCAGAGTACTTTTATAAATAATTCCAGTTCTGGCAATAAGGGAATATTTTTTAATTGGGTTAACCCAACAAAGAATAATGATAAATTCTGGGTCAAATTTTTTTAAAAAATGACAAATTGAATAGATTGTGTAACATTCAAAAACAGGCATAAACTGTAGGCTCTTTAACCCTTTAAAGACAGTAACTGCTTTGCGTGAGTTCCTTTTTTCTATAGCTCATTCACTGAGAACACACCTCAGTTAGCCAATAGAAAGTAGCTAGAGCTCAAGCAGAAAGTCAGAACCTTATTAGCTTGATGTGTTAGAGGGTGGTGTTTGAGGCATCCAGACTGTCCAGAAATCAAAAGGGACTCACATAACGGAGGGAGCCACAGAGAAAGAAGCCCCATAATCTATGTATAAGCTTCCCTCAAATCAGTGGTTGACTCCTAACCAACACAAGCATAAGAATAATTCTAGCTATCTAGAATAAAAAAGTTACTGAATGAACTTAATGGAAATTGGAGATGGCAAAGAAAGAATCAATAACCTGAAAGTACATCAAGATATATAACTAATCTAAAGTTCAGAGAGTAAAATATCATAATAAAATAAATAAGACCTCAGGGATGACCACCCCTACGCTATAAAAAAGAAGCAAAGTACAAATGATGGCTAACTTCTCATCAGAAACAACATTTGGCAAAAGACAATAGAATGATATATTTAAAGTCATGAACATTTAAAAAATATGCATGGTAATGAATGTTAACTAGACTTATTGTGGTGATCATTTTGCAATATATCCATACATCAAATCACTATGTCATAAACTTGAAACTATTTATATTTTGTTGTAAACATTGACACATAACTACATTATGTATGTATGTTAACCAGGTTATGTATCAATGTTATTGTGAAATAATAATGAAAACATTTATTACTGTATGAAAAATTATTGAATGATAATTTTATTTTTTGTTTTTGAAATAAAAAAGTTATTCTTGCTTTAAAATCACCAGCCTTGATTTTATGAATAATAATATTTCACCTACAATATTCTTCTCAGACAATAAAAAGTATAAAGAAAAAGATAATTTGATTATAAGTGACTGTGTTCTGAGACTCAGTGCTCTTGTCAAACATAAATCAAAATTAGCAGTGTCACTATCTGAAATATTTGAAAACACTAAGACAACAAGTACCTGCCAAAAATAATCCTATCAACTCAGAATTTGTTATACGCTAAAAATATCATTCAAAAATGAGGGTAAACAAAGAAATTTTAAAGTAAGCTAATGTAAAGAGTATATGTCACTTGTAGGACTGGACCTCAAGACATTCTAAAGGGAATTTCTTCAGGTTGAAGTAAGTGATACCAGTTAGAAGCTTAGATGTATAGAAAGGAATAAAATGCCCCAGAAATATTGGAAAAATAGTTAAAATATTAGACACTGTCTCCCTTCCCTTTATACCTTTGAAAGTCAGTTGATTAAAAATAAAAAAGTATAAAATTTTACTTTGGAGTTCATCAAATATAAATATATAACCACAATAACACAAAAGCTATGGTGAGTGTAAATTATATTGCTGTACATTTATTACTTTTTAAATGAGAAATGATATGATTTCAATCTACATAAAGTGTGCTAAGTTAAGAATGTACATTACTATCCTAGACTAATGACAGACAAACAAACAAAAACCAAATAAATACAAATAAGAAGCTAAAAAGGCAATAAAATCAAACACACAAAAAATCAGCTAACCCAGAGGAAGGCCAGAAATGAAGGAACAGAGGGAAAAATGAGATACACAGAAATCAAATAGTAATTTACCGACCTAAATATGACTATTCAACTTATTAGGAAAGCAAAATATTTAAAAGTGTGGTGCACTTAACAATAGAGCTTCCAAAAAGGAAGCAAAAACTGACAGGAATAGGGGTAAAGTAATGGGGAAATTTAAAACACTTCTCTGAGAAGTGCAAGAACAAGGAGAAAAATATAAGTAAAAGTAGCTTTACCTTATTTAGATCCAAAAATGAAACGATCAGTTCTTAAGTGATCAGAATCTTATTTATTTCTTGAACTTGTGTTTTAAAAGAACACAATGACATGAATTGTGTTTGGAAAAGGCATTGTGACTTCATCATGTACCAAACAGTGATAATAAGTTTGGAGTATAACTTTGGTAAAGGTAAATCCTTGCTCTAAGTATTTTTCTATTATAGGACATATTTTGAAATTTGTATTGTCATCAATTTTTCTTTCCACAAAGGTCATGAAATAGTGTAGGCTGAGACTTGCATTCAACACTACCGCCTAAGGCCTTGCCTTACACTTATTTTAAATGAAATTAACTTCCAAGGGTTATAGTCAACTTTAGATATGTGATAAACAAACAAATGCTTACCTTAAACACTAGTTCTCCTACCAAGCCATTCCATGTTCCATCTTCTTGTGGGCTTCCATACTTGTGATCCGGTGCAACATAAATTTCATAGTTAAAACCCAGGTAGTTGGATAAGGCATCCAGAACATCAATGGAGAAGCCTTGGTACTTTTTTGGCTTACCCAGGACATTTTCAGACACCATTACAAAAGGTTCTTCCTACATGGAATTAAAAGAAATCATTGGTGTCAGTCTATACTGCTCCTTTAAAGCAAAGATTAATTCTTCAAAGAATTCAGCTTACAGTTTAAAATTGATTTGTACTGTGAGAGAATAACTTTGAAATAAAATTTATGTGTTATTAATGCATCATTTTATCAAACTGTTTAATCACCCAGTTTCTTGTCATCTCTCATTTAATTATTACCATATCAAAAAATTAGATGCAAGTGATTACAAAACTTCAGGAATCATAAATTCATTTCTCTTTCCACTTCAGGATGAACCTAAGATTCATCAAAAATATAATCATATTTAGGAAACCATGAATTTATTGTTTCTATCCTTGGGTAGTTATTGTCTATATTTGTCAAAATACATAAAATATTTTAAGAAATATAATAGACACAAATTGTTTTGAAAAGATACAAAAATTCTAAGAACGTACAATTTAGCTAAAATTTATAATATCACATTTACTGGGAGTTATTTGCTAAGTAATTTTGAAACTTGGATATAAACACACATTTCATTGCAAAAGTAGTTTCTCCACTACTGTTATGAGAAATTCACTTACCTTTCTGGTAATCTGTGTAATTCAGTAAATTTAGCAAATTGGTTTCCATTTCAACCTCTTTCATCTTTTTGCATTGTTGTGCAGTACTGGAGTGGGGTGCCATTGCCTTCTCTGACCATAACATTCAGTTCTCCATAAATATTACCATGAGATAAGTTCTTATATTGTCCAGAGGCAGTAGAGCTTAATTTTCCTTCAGTAATGCCTTTTTTAAAATAATGAAAATAAATAATTATTTAGATATCCTATTTCACTTTAGATACCCAGGAGACCATGATGCTCATCTATATATAACTATGTTGACATTGTGGTATTTGTAATTTTCAAAAAAAATCTTGATTTTCCAAATTGCTGATACTTTTTTATTAAAAAAATGGTCTTGTTTAACTGTTTATAACTTATCTTAGAGCAAAATAGATTAGTAAATGAACAGTTAGCTGAAGGAGATGACTGCTATTTGTTCCCCAGTGTGGGAACAATTAATTGCTCTTCATTAATTATACATATCTATTTTCAAATCAGCAGTTGAGAATATAGACAATCCACAATCTCCCTACAGGCAAAGTGCGACCATGTAACCAATTCTGAGAAATGTGATGCAACCAGGGTGCTTTGTGCAACTGTTTTTGTGTCCTTTCTGCTTCTTCCAGCTGGCATGAACACATAACAACTGGACGTTCTGGTAACTATCTTAGCTCACACATAATAGAGAAATAATACAGAAGTATATGTCCTTGACATTTGAAATGCTATAGAAGACTCACACTGACTCTCTACCATTCTAAAACATAAAAAAAAAGAAGAAAGGAAACCTCAATTTCTTATTGTTGTTAAGCTCTCTCTATATATATATATATATTGGTTTTTACCCGTATTTGATGCTAATGAACAAAGATAGATTGATATATATCAATAGGTTGGAAACTTTGAGAATAAATGAAAATGTTTAACAATTCTGACTTGTTTAATCTAAATGATATCAACTAAATAAAAAAAATTCAACAAATCCTTTAATACTATGCATAAAATACAGAACATTTTCTTGATTCCAAATTAAAACTTCCATCTAATATAGCAGAGTTTATCACTGTTCATTATATAAACTAGTTAAATGATGATGCATTGCACAATGCATCTATGACATGAAGTCACAAAGTCATTCAGAATAGGTCAAAGAAATTCCAAAATAAAGATCATATTCAGAGAGCATGAAAATAAGATCATGAAATTCTAGAATTAATTGGGCATTGANTTAAAACTTCCATCTAATATAGCAGAGTTTATCACTGTTCATTATATAAACTAGTTAAATGATGATGCATTGCACAATGCATCTATGACCTGAAGTCACAAAGTCATTCAGAATAGGTCAAAGAAATTCCAAAATAAAGATCATATTCAGAGAGCATGAAAATAAGATCATGAAATTCTAGAATTAATTGGGCATTGATTATTTATATTATGCTGTGCATGCTGGCAACAGAGAGCATGTACTTATTTCCTTATACACATCTCATTCATTGCTATATTTTGAACATCTATCCATCAGCAAACTAATGGAAAGATGCTTCATAAAAGAACTTATTGGTCCTCTACTAATAATTTTGACCATATATATTCTTTATTTATCCATGGACTTAAAATCTAATAAATCTCTTAGGTTTAGCAGCAATTTAATCACCAGGAAATGGAAAACCAGTCTTTAAGGTGACATTTGGAAAATTAAGAGGACTAATTATAATGCAAAGCTAACTGATCTATGTGGCAAAAATAATACCCCAATGAATGCTTTCATATGAAATAGTGATTCTTTTTAATTCTATTAACATATCTTTAGAACAATTGTTTAATATGCTAAGTTGTGTCATATTTGCTTAGTATGCTGAATTTATCCCTAGAAACTATTTTACATTGCAACTTTATAAGTAAATCCCTAGGCAAATGGATCCCTTTCAGAAGTTTGTTGTCAAAGTCTGTTCCTAGCAACATCAGCTACAAATGATTAAAGATACAGAATAAAAATGATTATACCAAGGGTTTTTTAAAGAGAGCTGATGAATTTTTGATGAACACACTTTTTAATTTTACATCCTAAATAAACTTTATTACATTTTATCACTGTCCTCTAGATCAATGTTCTTAAGCTTTGTTTATAAGCTCTATTACACTTTTGGATTGCTATGCATAAATGCTACCTCAGACCAGTTGTGTTTTATGAGGACAATCAGCCAGTATAGTGGACAATGAAGCATAGCAACAGAAATTCAACTGAAACTCTGGGACTGATAATAGAAAAGATACTTGCTCCTTCTCTATGGCAATACTGAGCTTGGTTTAATCACTTTTATCTATGTACCTGTTTCCAAAATTTATTCACTCATTGACTCATCCATATAACATGCATTAAGCAGTTACTGAATCAAATTACTACACTCAATATAGTGAGAGATATTGGTAAAAAGTCATGGACACTATCTTCAAAACAATTGTAACCTAGTATTGGAAAAGCTATGTACTCAAAAAACATAAAGCAAAACTTGAGTATCACATACCATGACAGGAACGAACAGAAGACCAGAGCAATACAAAGGAAATTGCAAAAATAATGGAAATAGGGAGTTCCATAGTGGTTCAGGAGAAGGCAATGGCACCCCACTCCAGTATTTTTGCCTGGAATATCCCATGGACGGAGGAGCCTGGTGGGCTGCCATCTATGGGGTCGCACAGTGTCAGACACGACTGAAGCGACTTAGTAGCAGCAGCATAGTGGTTCAGTGGCTAAGGCTCCACACTCCCAATGCAGGGGGCTAAGATTGGATCCCTGGTCAGGGAACTAGATTCCGCATGCCACAACTAAAGGTTTAAGATTCTACTTACCACAACTAAGACTTGGCTTTGCCAAATGGATATGAACAAAAAAGGAAAATCACTACGCTGGGGGTTACAGGCATGCACTATTTCAACAGATAAGAAAAATTAGAAACCAAAGTTTCAACTCAAAAGCACACAATAAGTTACAGAAGACAAAGGCATTGTCATAGCTCATCTTACTTCAGCTTTGTCTCTTTGGACCTCAAAATGTTCAATAAGTAGATTAAAATATAAGATACCATCATTTGTTTCATATTTCAAAGCAAGTTAAGTTGGTGTCAGACTGATGGACTCCAGATTCCTGACAGAAAAAAAAAATCCTCTGGGAAGAAAGTATTTTCATTTTAGGTCTTACATTGTCCCTTCAAACAGTTGGTTGAATATTCTGTCCAAAGCAAAAGTTAAAGATATTAGGTAGACTGTTAGTCACTCTGTCAGCCCATGAACTGAGGCCTGTCAGGCTCCTCTGTCCATGGAATTCTCCAGGCAAGAATACTGGAGTGGGTTGGCCATCCCCTTCTCCAATTATGAAAAAGGAAATTATGTTTCATATATAGAAGCAGCAGGAATAATATATAACAGAAATGGACCTTTTATGTAGACTGTTAGTCACTCGCTTGTTTCTGACTTCTGTCAGCCCATGAACTGAGGCCTGTCAGGCTCCTCTGTCCATGGAATTCTCCAGGCAAAAATACTGGAGTGGGTTGGCCATCCCCTTCTCCAATTATGAAAAAGGAAATTATATTTCATATATAGAAGCAGCAGGAATAATATATAACAGAAATGGACCTTTTCAAGAAGGTAAATGCTGAAATTTTCAAATGCATATTATAAAAATTGTGTTCACTATTTTTATGGAAATAGGAGAAAACTCTTTGGCAGGAAATATAAAACTAAAGAAAGTACCACTGTTAAAATTAAAAAGAACTAAACGGAAATTTAAGAGTTAGAAAAGACAATGACCAAAGTTAGTAACTAAAATTTTCAAATGCATATTATAAAAATTGTGTTCACTATTTTTATGGAAATAGGGGAAAACTCTTTTGGCAGGAAATATAAAACTAAAGAAAGTACCACTGTTAAAATTAAAAAGAACTAAACGGAAATTTAAGAGTTAGAAAAGACAATGACCAAAGTTAGTAACTAAATGACTGAGTTTATCAGCATAATTGGAAACAGATGAATAGAAACTTAGTGACCTGTTACATATTAGAATTAATATCCAGGGTACAAAGGGATAAACAAACAGAAAATCAGAAAAGAAGGGAGGGGTAAGAGATGAGAAGCAGAAAGAAATATGACAATATTAGTATGATAATCCCAAACAGTGTTAAGGATATGAAGAAACAGGAGTCATCATGACTTTTGACGATGTTTAAATTGGTAGAACCACTGTGAAAAACATTTTTACATACGTAGTAGGGACTGAAAATACTCTATGCAGGTTAATTTGGCCTGATTTTGAGTGCTACGTAAAAAATAGCCTAGTATGGATATGGACAGCTATGTCCTAGCAATTTCACTCTGAATATGAACACTACAGAATGTCAGGCCCTGAAATATAACCCCAAGAATGTTAATAGCAGTATCGTCTACAGTAGTCCAAATCTAGAAATAATCTTAGACCATGAACTCCTTATTGCCAAATTCAGACTTAATATGAAAGTATAGGGAAAACCACTAGACCATTCAGGTATGACCTAAATAAAACCCCTTACAATTATACAGTGGAATTGACAAATAGATTTAAGGGACTAGATCTGATAGACTGAGTACCTGAGAGCAATGGACAGAGGTTTGTGACATAGTACAGGAAGCTTGACTATGCCAGAGCCTTGGACTGTGTGGATCACAATAAACTGTGGAAAATTCTGAAAGAGATAGGAATACCAGACCACCTGACCTGCCTCCTGAGAAATCTGGATGCAGGTCAGGAAGCAACAGTTAGAACTGGACATGGAACAACAAACTGGTGCCAAATTGGGAAAGGAGTATGTCAAGGCTGTATATTGTCACCCTGCTTTTTTAACTTATATGCAGAGTACATCATGAGAAATGCTGGACTGGAAGAAGCACAAGCTGGAATCAAGATTGCCAGGATAAATATCAATCACCTCAGATATGCAGATGACACCACCCTTATGGCAGAAAGTGAAGAGGAACTAGAAAGCCTCTTGATGAAAGTGAAAGAGGAGAGTGAAAAAGTTGGCTTAAAGCTCAACATTCAGAAAACTAAGATCATGGCATCTGTCCCATCACTTCATGGCAAAGAGATGGAGAAGCAATGGAACAGTGACAGACTTCAGTTTGGGGGCTTCAAAATCACTGCAGATGGTGACTGCAGCCTTGAAATTAAGACGCTTGCTCCTTGGAAGGAAAGTTATGACCAACCTATATAGCATATTAAAAAGCAAAGACATTACTTTTCTGACAAAGTTCCGTCAGGTCAAACCTATAGTTTCTCCAATAGTCATGTATGGACATGAGAGTTGGACTATAAAGAAAGCTGAGCACCGAAGAATTGATGCTTTTGCGCTGTGGTGTTAGAGAAGACTCAAGAGTCCCTTGGACTGCAAGAAGATCCAACCAGTCCATCCTAAAGAAAGTCAGTCCTAAATATTCATTGGAAGGGCTGATGCTGAAGCTGAAACTCCAATACTTTGGCGACCTGTTGCGAAGAACTGATTCACTGGAAAAGACACTGCTGCTGGGAAGACTGAAGGTGGGAGGAGAAAGGAACAACAGAGGATGAGATGATTGGGTGGTATCACCAACTCAATGGACATGAGTTTGAGTAAACTCCGGGAGCTGGTGATGGACAGGGAGGCCTGGTGTTCTGCATTCCATGGGGTTGCTAAGAGTCTGACATGACTGACTTACTGAACTGAACTGAGAAATAATCTAAAAATCCTAATGTACAACAACATGGAAAAGTGTACACATTGTGGTATATTAATACAATGTAGTATTAAACAGCTTAAAACTGAAGAAATTAGATTCCCAATAACATGAATGGACCTTTACAAGAATCATGATGAGTGAAAAAAAGCAATATTCCCTTGGTTCCCTTTTTGTAACATTTAAAAACCTGGTGAAATAGCTATGTGTTTAAGGAGTCACACCTTAAATAGGTGGAGACACTATAAAGAAAATCAAGGAAGGAATCAGCTTTGGCTGCTCTGGGATGCTGGAGAGGGTGTGATAAAAAAGATGCACAAGGATAGCTGCCTCTTGTAGGTAGTGACAGTATTCTGTCTTTTGTTCTGAGCAGTGGTTATCTAGATATTACTCTACTACGCATTAATTAATGGTTTAAACTTTTTTGTGTATGGGTGTTAGATTGTAATATAAATATAAATAAAGTACATTAAGTGGGAGAAGAAAATGGAGGATGTTGAAATCATATTAAGGTTACTGTCTTTTATCTGTCAAGGAACCAGAACTTTGTGGAAGGGAAACAACATAATCAGAAAGTAACTTTGAGAGAAGAGTGTAGAATGGACTGTGACAGAGTGGGGAATGAGGGTCCTTTGTAACCATACAGATGACAGAGGATTATGGCCCACGCCTGTTAAAACATAGATTTGAAAGTTGTATACAGGTGGGTGGAATCTTCTATTACAGGGACAGAAAAAGGAAAAAAGAAATTATAAAACCCTGCCTTTAAAATTCATTTCCCAGCAATTAGTTTCAAAGAGTATTAATACGACTGAGTCTAAATTGGTAAAAATGTGTCTGCCTATTAAATGAAAACAAATTGCAGACTTCAATTTGCTGATCATTTGGATGAAAGAATCTCTAAACCCAATCCTCAGCATCTGGAACAAATGACGCTTTCACTGAATGCCTGTAGTTTATCAATCTTAAAGTGTTAGCATGAGGATCCATAGACTTGCTTATAGAAAAATGGGTTTCTGTCGTTGATAATTTTCATATTAGCAAGGATTTATTCACATCACTTGCTAGGTTATTAGATAATAACTTCATAATTCTGAACTTGTATTCAATCACTTAAAAAAATCTCATGTTAATTGCTTAGTTGATTTACAACAATGTTTGCAACTTGCAGACTTTGTTGTTAAATCTCCATATTTTAATAGCTATGCAATACTGTTTGCTAGTGATAGAGTTTGGAAAAAAACATTTGACATTTTTGATAGGTGCAAGTGACAAGCTCTACTGTGAAGTCTTTACTGAGGGCTTTATAGAAGTTAAAATACGCATGACTTCACAGAATGCTGGGATGGTCAAACCTTGGAATGAGTCACTGGAAATTCCTTACCATTCTGTTCACATGTGCAGCTCAAAGACACTAACTAGAGAATGAGAATATTTCTTAATGACCTGTTTAAAAACTTCTCCCCATAAACAATGCTCCTGGCTGAAGCAAACAAGAACTGTCTTCATGAACAGTGTGAGCTTATATTTTGCTTAGGGATGACACATTCCACTGTGATATATGCAGAATTAATGACTATCATTCTTCTTGGAAAAATCTCATTATTTTTATAGACCATATACAAAATATTAGAAACTACTATACATTTTAAAAGGCAAAAGGTATGGAGTTGGTTATTAAAAAGATATTGAAACACCAGGACAGGAAAACAAAAATAAAAAACATCAGAAGAGGAATAAACAATCTAGGTGTTATAAAAACAAAAACATCTGAGTTGCATGGAGAGAAGAAAACCGGCTCACAGGGATATGCAATGAAAACATTTTTCAAAGGGCTTCCGCAGAAGGATTTTATGCAGGAACAAAGATTTAGAAAATATTGCACTAATATAACTTTTGCTTAAATATATCAGACAATATATTATCTTTGCTTAAACATATTTATCAAACAAGATTCTAATTATAAATAATATCAGTAAATAAAAATATTTACTCACTCTAACTTCCTAAAACCATACCTAACATATCATTTCTGACTCCTATTATGTAAGCAATTATATAAGTGAAAAAAATACTTTAAATTGAACATAAAGCTATTGGTATGCAAGGTAATTCATTTTCACAATAAGATGTTTGATTTTATACATTCCTTTCAAATCATGAAATGGCTATATTTTAGTGACTTAATGGAGGGTGGCAAAACCAAAACATATGTTTCTTTTGTTTCTATGAGAATCTGAAAGAAACATAAGATTCTGTAACTGGAAACACAAGGTTATCAAGGACAATGGGTGATCACAACAATCCTGAGTACATTAGTTTTCATTTATTTGCTTTTCCTCACAGGCATTTGAAAATACATTTCAGGAGGCTTAGATTTCATAGACCACAAGATTACCATATATAGACTTGGAAATATTAGACTTCTGGTTTGCTTTCTGAATATAAGTGCTGGATAACACTTACTGTTTGTTTGGTCCTGTCTTCATTATTTTGCTAAAATTCAACACTCACATGAACCTTACAAGGGCATAGCCACATACAAGAGTCAGTTCTATTCCATAAATATTGTCAAAAGTTTACTAGTACAGAATACTTTGTAAATGCAGTCATGTCAAATAAAACCATCAAAAGTATGCTTTGAGATATAGAATATTGCAGCTGCAAAAAGTGATTGGCTTCAGCAAATGTCAGAATTCTACAAAATATTTAACTCAAGAACTTGGTAACATCTGACTTCGAAATGATGATATGGTTTACAAACACTGTGGTTGATATAGTCATAGTCCTATAAAAATATTGTCAATAACAGTACTGTTAGTACTGTCAGCAGAGCTTTATGATAAGACAGTATATGTCAGGACATAAGGATGTCTAATAAATATAAAATGAAGCTAATTAAATATGAGAATACAATAAAAAGTTAAACTTGAACTGCTTAAAGTTAGAGGTATATCTATCCAAAATAATATTATTACAGAAAAACAGCAGAAATTCATATATCTATTGTTGTTCGAGAGTGTTAATGGTAGGCAATGCTATGCTAAGCACACAGCAATGAACAAAGCCAACAATAAACAGACCTCTCTATCCTTCTAGACCTACTTGCTAATGGGAGTGATGGACAATACTCAAAATAAGTACTGTTTATGTTATGTCAGGTGATGATAAGAACTGTGGGGAGAAAATTAAATAAATATTGAGGACAAAGAGCATGTGAGAAAGTGTTATACCTTCAAGGAAGAGCCTCTTTAGAAAAACCTTTCATATTGAAAAGAGAGTATGTGTAAATGTGTCAGCAGGAATCTCTCTGACTTGACTGAGAGATAGAAGGGACGCTGCTGTGGTAGGAGCCCAGGAAGCTAGGGTCAGATAGGAAATATCTGAGAGATAACAGGTGTGTGTCCAGTGGAGCTTCAGCGATACTTTTAAGCCCCTGTGACGACTTTAGCTCTTACTTTGACTGAGATGGGCAGCCTGATGGGCTCTGAGCAAAGGGGGGTGTGTGATCTGCTATGTTTTAATAGTTTTCAAGAGAGTTGATAGTTGCTCTTGACAGAAAGCTAGAAGGGCCAAGGACAGAAACTAGGAGAGTAGTTAGGGATCCTTTGCAATAAGCCAGTGAGTTACGCAGTAAGCTGAATTTAATGTGAAGTAATTGGATTCTGGGTAATTTTTGAAGGTAAAGCTGATGGGATTCACTGATACATCAGATGTGCAGTTATTAGTACTTAATGAGAATTGATAGGACGCTATACCATACTTCTGGAAATTCTAAGTGGAATTTCTCTAAGTGGAATTCTCAGCCTTTAGAAGTATATGGACTCCTGAGATTCTCCCTGAATGTTTTTCATTTGGCACATGCAACATAATTTTATTACAGGGATTAAAACTTTCAATCAATAGACCAAAGTCCTTAGGGTGAATGTTCAATACAGAATCAAAGGTAATATTTTAACAAACCTACTGCATTGAATGCAAAATTAACACACATTCAAATTTAATAGAAGGAAAATGTGCACTTTCTTTTTATCCTGCATATTTGTGATTCACATAATCAGCTAAAAGAGAAATAATATTTAGCAGAAGAAATAACAATCATTAAAATCATCGTAATCTTTAAAGCTTGAATTTTAAAAGGAGAAAGTTCAATACCAAACATTAAGGGTGAATTATTTGTTTTTGTTCTCTTAATACACTTTTGAGAAATAGAAATTTCAAAAAAAAGGCAAGTTATTTATAGCTTGTTGGATTGGCAAAGAATGTTAATTTTTAATCATATAAAGAAGCAGACTGTCTTATACACTACTTATGTGAGTTAAAACTGGTACAACCTTTAAGCAAACCAATTCATGGTAGGAAAGCAAACCTTTGGAAATTTTTGTGTTATTTCTTTTGGTAACTTTCCAACTAAGAAGGTAATAATAAATTAACATAGTTATGTAGCTAAAAGAATGCTAACTGCAACTTTTCTTGTGAGAACCTGAAAACAAACTAAATGTCCAACAATTAGGGGTTGCTTTTTAAAAACTCTCTATCATAGACTGAGACACAGCACGTTCAGCTGTCATCTCGTGTCTCAGTGCCCTGTTCCATAGTTATTTGCTCAGAATCAGGCCACAGGAGGGCTTATTTAAAAAACCAATAACATTTTAAAGGTTGGAGTTAGTTTGTTTTTGTCTTAAAGATTCAAAATATTACTGTAAAAACATTACTTTTACTTGCATTCCAACATATTTCAGTAAATGGGACATGAAAATGTTGAATTTCTGTTGGCATTCTGGGAATTATGTACAACCCTGAATAAATTAATGGCAGTTTGAGGCAACTGTAAAGCTCATTCATCAAGCAGATGAAAAAAATATTGATTACATCTGATGTATAAAGGATACTTGTTTACACTAAAGATAGTCTTTTATATTTTGCTTAATGGGAAGAAAATGTACGAAACTATTTATGAGTATGTGTGTGGGTGTCTTAGTCAATTCGGACTGCTATAACGAATTACTATAGACTGGGTGGCTTAAATATTGAATACTTATTTCTCACAGTTGTAAAGCCTAGAAAGTCCAAGATAAATGTGCCAGTCGATCCAGGGTTTGAGGAGAGCTTGCTTCCTCTGCTTTACAGGGCAGAGAGCAGAGAGATCATCTTTCTCAAGGCTCCACTCTTATGAGATTGCATGTGCGCATGTAAATAAACCTTGACTTTCTCTTGTTGTCATTTAATTCACAGGCTCCCAAACATATGAACCTAAGAAGTTGGAAGAAAAGTTTTCCTCCCAACAGTACCAAGCCTTTTTCATGCAAGAAGATAGTCTTTCCCTTAAAATCCATCTGGAGATAACAAGGTACATAATAATTTTGGTAATCCCACTTTATACCCTTTGCTGAAACTGCACTCACTATTTCTGCCACTGACCTGCCTGATCTAGGTTTTAAGAATAGGGTGACAGGTTTTCTGTTTCCAGTGAGCTGAATGCTTTCTGAAGGACATGCTTTTTTATTTTGGTTTTATTATGAACCACAGAGGGAAACTTAAAGAAAAGATTTCCTGCATAGAGGGCAGAAACAGAAGAATAGAAAACAGAAATGTGCTGATATTTAAAAGCAAGAAACAAATCTGTGGGGATTTATAGAATGTGGAGAAGTCTCAGCTTAAAGTGGTAAAGATCATATTCTATGTTTCAAAAATTAGTAAGGGCATAAAAGATTACTGAAGTATTTAAATTAACAAAAAGCATATAGAATAGATTCTGTGCTAGCTTATCAAGTCTGTAGATATGGACTACAGTACTGAATTAATTATGGGGGCCATATTAAGGAATTAGAGGAATATACCCATAATTTGGGCTTCCCTGATAGCTCAGTTAGTAAAGAATCCACCTGCAATTTAGGAGACTCTGATTTGATTCCTGGGTCAGGAAGATCCACTAGAGAAGAGATAGGCTACCCACTCCAGTATTCTTGGGCTTCCCTTGTGGCTCAACTGGTAAAGAATTTGTCTGCAACATGGGAGACCTGGGTTCAACCCCTGGTTTGGGAAGACCCCCTCGAGAATAGAAAGGCTACCCACTCCAGTATTTTGGCCTGGAGAATTCCATGGACTATGTAGTCCTTAGGGTTGCAAAGAGCTGGACACAACTGAGCTACTTTCATTTCATCCATAATTTATGGAAAAATGTAAAGATGTATGCAACTTTTTTCCCATCATTTTTTTTTATTGCATAACAGAATGGAATGTTTAGCGTAAAACTAGTCATAATACTTAACCCCATGACATACTCCATTGGATGGGGCTAATGTCACTTAGAGTGATAAAACATTGAGCATCGATCCTTCTAATTTTACATTCCTCAGCAGATATTCCAGGAGTAATCCCAAATGTAACATTGCATGTACAGAAAATCATTTTAGTTTGGGGGTTGAAGACCAAAGGTCATTCTTAAATTTTGAAAGGATCATTAAACAAAGGTGAGAGATATTTTTCAAAGTCTTTGTTCTTGATGAGTGATTACTTTTTTATTCTCCTTGACTTCTAAAAAATTAAGAGTTTGCTTTTTAATGCTAATCAGTTGCTTCTTTGTTCCCCAGTAGACTTCAGACCATTCAGCCTCAATACTTTATTTTCTTGAGCTCTTTATTGACCATGGTCTTAGAGATTTTATTTGGCTCAGAACAACACAACAACTTGTTATTTTTAATTGAACTGCAGAGTACATTAGACTACATAAGAATCAATGGGAAAAATTAGTTTGAACATTTCATTTTCCCATTTCATGCCACTGGCGATGGTTAAAAATAAAAAAGAGAAAAGGAAAAAAGAAACACCTTCAAACTTGCCCCCCAAAATCTAAAATATGTAAAGTGCATATCCTTGTGCTAACTCCCATCACATAGAGAACCTGAAATTCTTTGCTCAAAATTTTAAAACATCCAAGAACCACAAATTCGCTTTTCAGCATGATGGCTTTTTTGTTTCCAGGTTAAAATAATTACTACACCATTTACATGGAGATGCTGTGAAGAGATACCTTAAAATCCAAACCTCTTTGTATTTCGTCTGATCATTAAAAAACCCAAGGGGTGTATTCTGGAAGAGTATGCATTTGCCTTTCTTTCCTTGACCAGCTTTTCCATTTCTGGGGCCTCCATGCAATATGGTGGTTCTCTCCTTGACTGCTTCCCACCTCCCAGAGGGAGCTGACTTTTAATAGCTGTTTGTGTTCTAGAAGCTGACAGATGAGTAAACTATTCCCATGTTGGGTACTTTTTGGAGGTAACTTTTCTCATTTTAGACCACCCTAGAGTCCTAATGGATAGTGACTTGATGAATGGTCCCCCATTGATCAAAACCTGTTACCGTGCTTTTGAAAAACTCCAAATCACGCCTGAGACCTATCTTCCTCATTGGTAAGGCCGCCATATGAGGTCTTGGCTCTTGGAGAGGGACTGGGAAAGCAGACAAGGTTTTCTGACAATGTATTGCCTTTGTAAACTGAAATCTAATGATTACACTTTAATTCAGAACACTAGCTTTCCCTCCTAATTGGGAAGGTTTCTAAGATGTAAGAAAGGACAACTCCTGTGACTTTTTTTTTTTTTTGCATCTGTTTGCCGAGTATCAATTTATGTCACTGTAAAACAGCAACATCAACATGCTATGGGAGCTTAGAAGTGACAAGTGAATATGCATCTTCCTAATGAAAGGCTGAACATTTTGAGGTCAAGGCAACATTTAGAACACTGATATAGTGAGATGTGTGGGAGTATCCTACTTTATATATTTGTACATCTAAATATTTATTACTACATACTTAAAAGGTAAATACATGCTTTTCATATATCCTTTTAAATAAAGTCTTTGTTCAATAAGATCTTCCCAGTAACAGAAAATTGTCTCAAAAGTCTCTAATATTTTAAACTGTGTCCAGTGCATATCTTCTTAGAAAGTGAATTATAACAAAGTGGTGAAATAAAAGTTTATTTTTGTAGTTAAAAAATTTTGGAATTGATATGCTTTTTGTCATTCTTTGCCCAACATTGCAGAATTTCTCTTGTATCTTGTATGACCTATTACTCAGCCCAGACTCAAAAGGACCCCTAAGCAAATTTCTGCAAGTATTCTCGTCAGATAGTTCTCTCTTTTCCAACATGTTCCTCATGGCTGGTGGGAAGTCGGAGAAACAGGGATTCAATGCTCACTTCTGTTCCAAATATAACTTGAAGTTATTTAACTAGCTCTAAGTCTCAGCCATGTCAACAAATTGCAAAAAATAATCTTCAGGGCTCCATGGAGATTAAAATAACTAAGAATAATAAGTTTGCCCTAAAAGCTGGCTGGCAACACTTAATTCATTAATATACTCCTTTGTAACTCCAGAAAGTAAAATCTATGTCAGAAACATTTCTCTAGGTTTCATATTTTTACTTATACTTGTTTTTTAGGGATTATATATAGAACTGGTTTTGTGTTTTTTCTAACTATGCCAAAGCTACTGCATTAGCGAAAAGTAACTTAAAACTTCAAAGTCACTTTAACATCTGGATTTTTTTTTAGATACAGTGCTATATATAATATAATTCTGAAAGTAAAGTATAATATAGTTCATATGATATTGGTTAAAATATTATAGAAGTTATGTAAATCACATAGACCTACTGTTTCTACATCTTTGAATTTTCAAATGACTATGTCAATACTTTTCTAAACTTCTAGAGACAAGCAGTAAATATATTTTTCAAAAGTGAATTACATAACGTATCTCTGAAATATCTATTCAGTGTTTATTCTAAGAATTCAGGTTTCATCTTCCAAAAGGAAGAAAAGCGGGGTCATGCATAGTTATCTCAGTGCAGTAGTGATCCTTGCCTGTGTGCATGACAGCTATCATCTTAAGAATTGGTATGATGAGAAAGAATAAGAAATTGTCAAGTTAATTGTCATGCATCAGTTCTCATGATAATGTTATTCACTCAGCATTGAAGTGAATACATATTTCAGTGTTGCTATGAATTATACTGTTTGCCTCAGCCAGTCTTCCTCAAGTGTCTGTTTATAAAACTTGCATTCCCCCCTTTTCTCTCACATGAGTTGGGTATAAGCAGCAAAAGAGACACAAAATGTGTATACCATAAAGACCCATGTGTACTGATTATACTGCCTCAATGATAAAAGTGAGATCCATTTTACCTAACCTTACAGCTAGATCAGGGTTTCAACGATGGTGTTTTTAAAGAGTTAATGAATATTATCTAAGTTATATAATGCTAACCTTATTCTCACAGAAAATTTCTAATTAAACTGTCTCTAAAGGAGCTCTTAAAAAAAAAAGGATATCTAACACACAGGCTGCTGGAATGGTCTGCATTTCAATTTCATTTGCTTCAGGTGCTACTGTAGCTCACTTATAGAGTAATTTAAATTCTTGATATCTGCATACTTTTGTGTATGTTCTTTACATTGTTGAATATTCCTTCCCTTTTAACTATACCATGTTAGTCCCTGCCTATGTTTCAGAACTAATTTGTGTCATTCTTTAAGCCTTTTCCATTGACCTACCCATGCGATAGATACCTTTTATGTTCTCTTTAACACTGTGCATAATAAGAACTAACACCTAGCTATAGCACTTCCTACGTGCCAGGCTCTATTCAAAGAAATCCTTTGTTCTTTGCATATATTAGTTCCTTTAATTTTCTTAATAGCTCTATGACATAGATAATGCTACCTGCATTTTAAAGATGAAGAAATAGAATCATAAAGATTTGGGGATGGTCATATACATACTGCTATATTTTAAATGGATAACCAACAAGGACCTACTGTATAGCACATGAACTCTGCTTAATGTGGCAGCCTAAGGAAATGGCAAAACACTCCAGTATCCTTGCCTGGAAAATCCCATAGACAGAAAAGCCTGGCAGGTTGCAGTCCACGGGTCGCAAAGAGTCAGGCATGACTAAGTCACTAACAGTAGATAGGAGGGGAGTTTGGCAGAGGATGGATGCATGTATGTGTATGGTTGAGTCCCTTCACTGTTCACTTGAAACTATCACACTATTGTTCATCAGCTATACCCCTCACCAAAAAAAAGAGTTTCTTCAAAAAAAGTAAAACATCTTAAAAAAAAAAAAAGAAATAGAATCATAAAGAGTTTAAATACATGGCCTAAATTCACATAGAGGAGACCTGGAAATTTAAATACAATCTGGTTCTGGAGTCTGTTTTTTTAATAGCTTCATTGAAATATAACTCACATACCATATGATTTACCCATTCAAAGTATACAGTTCAACAGCTTTACTACATTCACAGACTTATGCTACTATCATAGTAGTTTTCAAATATTACTCTGTAAAGAAATCCAGTGTTATAATATTCCTCCATAAAGAAATCCAATTTCCTTTAGCCATCATTTCTCAATCCTGTAATCTCTCCCAGCCCTAGTCACTAGTCTACTTTCTGACCCTATACACTTGCCTATTCCATATAAATGGACTTCCCTGGTGGCTCAGAGGTTAAATAGAGTCATATAATATGTAACCTACTGTGACTGGCTATTAATTAGCATATTTTCAAGGTTCTTCAGGTACCCTGTTATCAGTGCTTCATTACATTTTACTGTCACAATATTTCATTTTATGGGCATACCACTCTTCTTCTATTCATCAATTGGTATACATTTTGGTAGTCTCCATTTTTTGTTATTGTAAATAAAGCTGTTATGAAACATTTGTGTACAAGTTTTTGTGTGGATACACATTTTCATTTCTCCTGGAACATACCTAGAGTAGAATTTCTAAATCATATGCTAAGTTTGTGTTTAATTATTTAACATACTGCTAGACTATTTTCTGAAGCTCTTGCACTATTTCACATTCCCACCAGCAACATACAAATGTTTCATTTTTCCACAACTATGCCATACTTGTTTTTATCTGTCCTTTTGATTTACAGCTATTCTAGTGGGTGAAAAGGCAGAGGAACCAGAGATCAAATTGCCAACATCCGCTGGATCATGGACAAAGCAAGAGAGTTCCAGAAAACATCTATTTCTGCTTTATTGACTATGCCAAAGGCTTTGACTGTGTGGATCACACGAAACTGGAAAATTCTGAAAGAGATGGGCATACCAGACCACCTGACCTGCCTCTTGAGAAGCCTATATGCAGGTCAGGAAGCAACAGTTAGAACTGGACATGGAACAACAGATTGGTTCCAAATAGGAAAAGGAGTAGGTCAAGGCTGTATATTGTCACCCTGCTTATTTAACTTATATGCAGAGTACATCATGAGAAACGCTGGGCTAGAAGAAGCACAAGCTGGAATCAAGACTGCTGGGAGAAATATCAATCACCTCAGATATGCAGATGACACCACCCTTATGGCAGAAAGCGAAGAGGAACAAAAAAGCCTCTTGATGAAAGTGAAAGAAGAGAGTGAAAAAGTTGGCTTAAANTGGTCTCCCTTGACTTAAAAATTCTTGGGACTTCCCCGGCAGTTCAGTGGTTAAGACTCCACACTCCCAGTGCAAGGGGAACAATCCCTGGTCAGGGGAGATCCCATATGCCACATGGCACAGGGAAAAAGAGACAAAAAAAAAGTCTTTCCACTTTCTCTTGTCATATTTTAAGATACTCTTTCTTTTGCCTTAAAAAATTCAATAAGTGAAGTAGGATTTTAAAAATATTCTTATTTTTCTTTCACTATAAAAATTCAGTAAGTGAAATATGAATATATGTAATAAAATTTTAAACAAGGGACATTTTCTCTGACACTTGAATTCACACAAACACATCTATTTTTAAAAATACAGGTCAGATCACACCCTGTACTTCTATGATACTTGCATTATTTGCTTGCCATCCTACCTGTGACAAGACAAAGAGATCTGCCTTATTGTTTTTAACTGTTGCACTTGGTATTCCCTAAGATAGATATGTTGCCATCAATTTAACTGTATCTTCATTGATTGTCATTTCAGTTGTTTACAATGTTCTGCTATTACAGGCATCCACGTTAGCATTTTGTTCATATATCTTTCTGCAAAGATATCCTAGTGGGGTTTGACAAGACAAAGAGATCTGCCTTATTGTTTTTAACTGTTGCACTTGGTATTCCCTAAGATAGATATGTTGCCATCAATTTAACTGTATCTTCATTGATTGTCATTTCAGTTGTTTACAATGTTCTGCTATTACAGGCATCCACGTTAGCATTTTGTTCATATATCTTTCTGCAAAGATATCCTAGTGGGGTTGTCAGTTGTGGGTTTGCATGTGAACTTAATGGAGTTACTTCCACCTGCCCTTCCAAGAGGTTAAGCCAGTTTCTACCCTAACCAGCAATGAATGGGTGTGTCCTTCATCTTGCACCCTCAACAACACAAATTTGCCCAGTCTTTGAAAATTCTGCCAATCTGATGAGCGGACAATGGAAGCACCAGATTGCTGCCTCATTGGTTACTAGGGAGGGTTCCACAACTTTTCATAAGCATGGGGTGGTCTGTATGACTCTTGATTTCAGAGGCCCTCAGTTCCTGGAAAAGAATAAGATTCACATGTCGGCCCAGAGTTCTGGGGATCTAGGCTCTAGGGAGACTCAGAAAGTCTAGTTTCCTGGCTCCTAAGATAAACCGGCTGAGACAGGCAGAGGGAGGGAAAGGATTTCTTTGTGTCTGGATCCTGGCCTCTGCTTTGGCCTAGACCTGGCTGGAGCAGGATGACAAATGGGGAGAACTGAGGTGGGTGTCTTTCAGCTCCCAAACTTCTGGACAAGTGAAAGTAACTGCAAGCTCTGCCTTCCAGACACTTCCCCTCTCCACCAGGTAAGAGCTCACACCTGTGACTGAGGCTCTTTTTGGCATCATCTGGAGTTCTTGAGCTCTTTTCTTCAGTTTTACCACTTACTGCATTTGTGTTATCATCATGGTTAGCCATTTGCACTTTTTACCTTCATCTTAATCAGAAACCCTTGGAGTTATTCATCCCTGCATCTTGATGCCTAGCACCTTGCTTTCTAGTAATCGTAGCTTCTCTGTAAATGTCAGCGGAAAGGGTGTTTTTATTTCTTTATCTAAATAGAAGGATCTTTGACTAAAAGTTTTGAGTCACTCATTTTTTTTTGAAAGCATACAGAAGTTGATGAAGTGAAAATAGGTACCCATATGAGCTTTACAAACCACCCTAAGGAAAAAAGAATATTTGAAAAGACGTATGTATATACATACATGTGCATATATTCATGGTAGGCATGTCTCCATGTATATATGCACATGTATACACATAGATAGATAGATATTATATGTATATATACATTATTGTAATTTTTGGTCATTTTATTTTTCTATTATAGCAACAATAAAAGACCCTGATGCTGGGAAAAATTGACAGCAGGAGAAGGGAGCAACAGAGGATGAGATGGTTGGATAGCATTATCAACTCAACAGACATGAGTCTGAGCAAACTCTGGGAGATAGGGAAGGACAGGGAAGCCTGGTGTGCTGCAGTCCATGGGGTGGCAAAGAGTCGGACGCAACTGAGCGACTGAAGAACAATAGCAATACCTATTATTTGTTTAAGATTTCAAATAGTATAGAAGGTATATGTGAGATAAAAAAGCTTTTTGCTCTCTCCTGATCTCACCACCCCACTTCCTGGAGGTGCACATTCACCCATCTTCAAGTGTTAATTTTTATAAATTAACATTATGGTTACAACCATAAATCTAAATGTTATCACATGTTTATTTTTTGACTTATGCTATCTTATCAACTGGACAATAGTTCTTGGCATCTTACAATTGTAGTTGAAGTTTAGCAGTCACATGACCTACTAGCTCTCTTTTCCTGTCTCATTCTGTTTTCAGAGTCACTTCTTGATGGTTGCGACTTTTATCACAGCCAGACCTCGGAGGACCACCCTTTGAAAGCAGACAGGGCAGATTCCTGGCCGGTCAAACCATTAGGTAGAAATTTCCATGGGTGCCCGTTTCCTGAGCCTGAAAAAGTGGCAAGAGCACTAGTTTCTGTTTTGATTTGTTTTGCTTTCCCTGGAAGATAACTCAGAATATCTTCTTTAGTAGACTGCTGCCAACAAACCACATTCCACCATGCATAGTCTTGGCTTCATTAGTTTTTCCCCATTTATTAAAATAATATTTACTTGACCATGTACCAGCTCCTAGAATGATTCTAGTCTGCTTCCTCTAGGTAGGCTTTTTAAAATGTAAAAACATGTTAAGAGAGGGGATTCAGCACTTAGAAAACTTTCTAAAAACGCTAAAAATAATGCATAAGAATAACATTAGAAAATGAGATGGATACCTAAGCTGAAAAAATAAAAACACTGGAGACATGAAGGTGTGAGGTTTTAGAACAGTTAACTTTGAGTTGCAAAACAGAGAGACTCTTAGGATACCAAAAGCAGAAGTTCAAGAGTGCTGTTTGTTGGGGACGTTAAGAACGATTTCTCTTTTTGGAGACACAGTTGTGGTGATGGGATAGAACCCGTGAAAGGGGAAGGGAGTACATAGGGTGCTCTGAGAAAGACTGCCAGCTCCACGATGATTAGTTCTGTGATTCGGGGCAAGTTATTCAGCCTCTCTGTGCCTCAGTTTCTGTGTGGGTTCTTGTGGACATTAAAGGATATTATGAGTGGGATACGGTGCTTGGCACATAATGAGCCGTGGCTATTATATTATAAATGTTATTTTTACTGAGGCGATTAACACTAACAGTCTATTTTATGTACAGTTTCAGAACAAGTGGGAGCAGACCTGATGAGTAGTTGAACTTGGCTGTATAATAGTTTAGTGACAAGGGTATTTAATTATATGAGCTTTGTTCTAACATTTATTGCAAGAAGAATATGTTGTTACAAGAAGAAAGTGAGATTAATACAAAGGTTGTGATATTATACTGAGTAAAGAGCAACTGTGTGTCTGATGAGGAAATATATTAATTCTGTGGCAGGATGTGCATAACTGTTTCTCCGCATTAGATGTGCTAAGCTGCTGGACCTATCAGTGAATAAACCTGTAGCAACTCCTCAGAGTTCAGACAGAGGGTCTAGGCAGAACTGATGAGTCTTGCTAAATCATGGGTTGTCATCCCAAAGTTTTCAAGTGGTGGATGGTTGTGACACATGCCACACGTCCTAGTCACTGAAAATGGGTTATTTTGTCGCATTCTTTTAGAGACACACCTACCTGAGAGAGTAGCTCATTAGAAGAAGCGTCACGCGTGGACCAGGTTGATGAATCCATACTAAAGATCTGAGAAGGTAGGGGTGAAGTTGCGGTGAGAGAAACAGACTAGAATCATGAGGGGAAAGGAGGGGACTATGTGCCAGGAGATGGCAGACACTTCCTTTCACCTGAGAGGAAGGTGGCAGGTGGCAGGTAAAGTGATTGGGCACAAGGTAGGGTTTCTTTCGCCTCAGAATCAACCCAAAAGCTCTGAATTAAATGCAAAATATGGGGACTTCCCTGGGGGGGTCCCGTGGTTGGGAATCCACCTGCCAACTCGGGGGACATGGGTTTGATCCTTGGTCCAGAAAGATCCCGCATGCCGCAGGGCAGCTAAGCCATGTATGTACCACAGCTGCTGAGCCTGTGTTCTGGAGCTTGTGCTCAGCAACGAGAGAAGCCTTAATGAGAAGCCCGTGCTCTGCAACTAGAGAGGAGCTCCTGCGCGCTGCAACCAGAGAAAGCCCCTGCACAGCAACAGAGACCCAGGGCAGCCACACATAAAGTTAAAATAAATAAATAGATAAAATAATGAAAAACTAAAAAGCAAAATATAGTACTGGTGATCTAATTTTCATTTTTAACTCCAAGATTTTACTGTATTTCCTCTTTCTTGATCAACAAATTAATATTGACCCATTGTAGAGAACTATAGAAAGTTATATAATTCAATTATGTAGAGACAACCCCAATAACATTTTGATAATTTCTTCTCAGTCTTTGTTCTCATATAGGTATTTTTCTTTGTTTGTGACCATGCTCTATTCATTATTTTACATGCATCTTTTCTTTATTAAATTGTATTTTATTACTTTTAAAGTTGAGACATAATTGACATACAACATTATATTAGTTTCAGGTGTACAACGTGATGATTAGACATTTGTATATATTGTGAAATGATGAACATAATCAGTCTAATTAACATCCATCACCATACATGGTTACAATTTTTTTTTATATGAAGAGAATTCTTAGCAGCTTTCAAATATGCAGCACAATATTACTATAGTCAGCATGCTGCACATTAAAGCCCCCTGACATTTATTTTATAACTAAAAGTTTGTACTTTTTGACAACCTTCATTATTTTGCTCCCCACCCTCATCTCTGGTAACTACCAATCTCTTCTCTATTGATGAGTTTAGTTTTTTTTTTTTTCCTCTAATTTCACGTACAAGTAAGACCATATGGTATTTGTCTCTGTCTCACTTATTTCACTTAGCACAATGTCCTCAAGTTTCATCCATGTTGTTGCAAATGGCAAGATTTCCTTCTTTTAATGGCTGAATAATATCCCATTAAAAACATATAGCACATTTTCTTTATCTGTTCATCCAATGATGAACCCTTCGGTGGCTTCCATGTCTTGGTTTTGTAAATAATGCTGCAGTGAACAGGGGGTGCATTTGTCTTTTTGAGTTACTGCTTTTGTTTGCCTTCGATAAACACCCAGAAATGGAATTACTGGATCACACAGTAGTTCTGCTTTTAGTTTTTCTGAGGAATCTCCATGGTGTTTTCCACAGTGGCTGCACCAATTTACATTCCCACCAACAGTGCCCAACTGATTTCTCTACTCCAAATCCTTGCCGACACGTTATTTCTTGTCTTTTTGATAATGGCCATTCCAGTAGATGTGAAGTGATCTCAATGTTGTTTTGCCTTGCATTTCTCCAATAATTAGTGACACTGAGCACCTTTTCATGTGTCTATTGGCCATCTGTGTGTCTTTGGAAAATACCTATTCTTTTCCCATTTAAAAATAGGATTGTTTGTTTTTGCTATTGAGTTGTATGAGTTCTTTATATATTTTGAATCAGCTCAGGTCAGTCCAGTCGCGCAGTCGTGTTTGACTCTCTGCGACCAGCACGCCAGACTTTCCTGTCCATCACCATCTCCCAGCTTGCTCAAACTCATGTTCATTGAGTCAGTGACACCATCCAACCATCTCATCCTCTGTTGTCCCCTTCTTTTGCCTTCAGGATTGCCAGCATTGGTGTCTTTTCCAATGAGTCAGTTCTTTACATCAAGTGACCAAAGTATTGGAGCTTCAGCTTCAGCATCAGTCCTTCTAATGAATATTCAGGACTTCCTTTAGGATGGACTGCTTGGATCTCCTTGCAGTCCAAGGGACTCTCAAGAGTCTTCTCCAGCACCACGGTTCAAAAGCATCAGTTCTTCAGTGCTCAGCTTTCTTTATGGTTCAACTCTCACATCCATACATGACCACTGGAAAAACCATAGCTTTTACCAGATGGACCTTTGTCGGCAAAGTAATGTCTCTGCTTCTTAATATGCTGTCTAGGTTGGTTATAGCTTCTCTGCCAAGGAGCAAGCATCTTTTATTAACCCCTTATCAGATATATGACTTGCAAATACCTTCTCCCATTTGATAGCCTGCCTTTTCATTTTGTTAATGGCTTCTTTGCTGTGCAGAAGCTTGTTACTTTAAGGTAGTCCTACTTGTTTATTTTTGCTTTTGTTGCCTGGGCTTTCAGTATCAAATCCAAAAAATCACCACCAAGATTGATATCAAGGAGATTGTCATTTCTGTTTTCTTCTCTGAGTTTTATGGTTTCAGGTATTACATTCAAGTCTTTTATCCATTTTAAGTTGATTTTTGTGTATGCTATGAGATGGTGGTCTAATTTCATTCTTTTATACATGGATGTCTAGCTTTCCTAACACTATTTACTGAAGAGATGCTCCCTTCCCATGTCTTTTCCATGTAACATTATGTCACCACATTTTCTTGTAACTTTTAATATCCCTTTGTGAGCATTATTTTTAATGCCTGCCTAATGTTCCATTGTATCAAAGAGACATGTATTACTCATCTATTTCCTTAGTGTTGTTTTTCTAGTTATAAATAATATTAACATGATGATTCTTATACATTAAAAAATGCCCATATTTCCTTTTATTTTTTTGGCCATGTGGCATGTGGGATCTTGGTTCCCAGAAGGGAACTGAACCCATGCCCCCCTGCGTTGAAAGCATGGAGTCTTAACCACTGGACCACCGGAGAATTCCCTGTCGTCCGTATTTTGTTTATATTTTACTTTTGGCTGCTCTGGGCCATGGTGCTGCTCTTGGGCTTTCTCCAGTTGCTGCAAGAGGGGCTGCTCTCCAGTCGTGGCGCTGGGCTTCTCATTGCCGTGGCTGCTTGTTGCAGAGCACAGACTTACGGTACTCAGGCTTCAGTAGTTGTGATACACGTGTCCATGTTTCTGATGGCTTCATTAAGATAGGTGCTTAGATGTGTAGTTACTGGGTCCAAGGGAATGCCAGAATGATTTTTGGAAAACTTATTTATACCCTCAGCTGGTTTTTATAAAGCATGGGAATTTTACAAGCTCTATTTATGTGCCTTCCCAGAATCTCAGCTTCCTACTCTCTCTCCGTAATCACACAGGTTCTACTCCTTCCTTGCCTTCCTTTCCCTGCTTAGGGAGTCATATTGGAGTCACTGTTTTACTTGGCTGTCAACTTATCGCCCGGAGGTTGTTGAATGCTAGTGATTTCTCAGAATTTGGGATGGTACATTTTCTCACACTTCCTAAGGACTCCCAGATGCAGCCAGTGAAGAGGGAGGAGAATTCTAGTGCTGAGAAACAAAACGAAACTAAGCCAACAAATAAAACAACAAAGCAAACAAGCAGCACAAATCCCAGTGAAGCTCATACAGAGTGGCCTATAATTTCCCAGCCTTTCTCTCCCTGCTTCCAAGCTCACCTGAGAAGCTGCCAAAGGTCAAAAATGAATAAGAATGGTGGTCTTTCCTTCCTCTCTCTCCCCTCCTTCCCTTGCTTCCCTTCTTCCTTCTTTAATTCATCCCTAACTCATTACCTTTTCATACTGTACATCATGTACAGCATGAGAAACACTGAACTGGAAGAAGCACAAGCTGGAATCAAGATTGCCGGGAGAAATATCAATGACCTCAGATATGCAGATGACACCACCCTTATGGCAGAAAGTGAAGAGGAACTGAAAAGCCTCTTGATGAAAGTGAAAGAGAAGAGTGAAAAAGTTGGCTTAAAGCTCAACATTCAGAAAATGAAGATCATGGCATCTGGTCTCATCACTTCATGGGGAATAGATGGGGAAACAGTGGAAACAGTGTCAGACTTTATTTTTGGGGGCTCCAAAATCACTGCAGATGGTGACTGCAGCCATGAAATTAAAAGACGCTTACTCCTTGGAAGGAAAGTTGTGACCAACCTAGATAGCATATTCAAAAGCAAAGACATTACTTTGCCGACTAAGGTCCTTCTAGTCAAGGCTATGGTTTTTCAAGTAGTCATGTATGGATGTGAGAGTTGGACTGTGAAGAAGACTGAGTGCTGCAGAATTGATGCTTTTGAATTGTGTTGTTGGAGAAGACTCTTGAGAGTCCCTTGGACTGCAAGGAGATCCAACCAGTCCGTCCTAAAGAAGATCAGTCCTGGGTGTTCATTGGAAGGAATGATGCTAAAGCTGAAACTCCAGTACTTTGGCCACCTCATGAGAAGAGTTGACTCATTGGAAAAGACTCTGATGCTGGGAGGGATTGGGGGCAGGAGGAGAAGGGGACGAGAGAGGATGAGATGTCTGTATGGCATCACCGACTTGACGGACATGAGTTTGGTGATGGACAAGGAGGCCTAGGGTGCTGTGATTCATGGGGTCGCAAAGAGTCGGACACGACTGAGCGACTGAGCTGAACTGAACCGAACACATTACCTGTTAGCTGCCAGGCACTCTAGGCTTCCCAGGTGGCTCAGTGGTAAAAAATCCACCGAGACATGGGTTCCATCCCTGGGTGGGGAAGATCCCCTGGAGAAGGAAATAGCAACCCATCCCAGTATTTGTGCCCGGGAAATAACATGGACAGAGGAGCCTGGTGGGATACAGTCCATGCGGTCACAAAGAGCTGGACACGACTAGCCACTAAACAACAGCAACAGCCACCAAGCACTCTGTTAGATGCTGGAGGTCAGACCAGGCAACACCAGGTTTGGCAGTCAGAGCTCCTCGGTACAGCCCAGAAACTGGTTCTAGTAAACTTATTAACAAGAGGGATGTGTCAGAAGGCTACTGCTCGCTTCTCAGAGTGATGGAGACCAGGAATTGGGCAGCAGGCAGGACCAAGGGAGCCAGGCTGCAGAGAACACAGCCCAGGGCCTACCCCAGGGGCAGTCTGCTGGTTAGGACTCAGTGCCAGGGCCACCCTGCTGGGACAGCCCCCACGAACGCTGGAGCATGGAAAAGTTCTGAGTGAACCTACCTCTTTGCTTTCCTCTCACCAGATTTTTATCCCCAGGGAGGAGGCCTCTGATTGGTTGGGGCCAAGTCATGTGATCATGACTGCAGGGAGGGTACGATGGCTCCCTTGAGTTCTGTTCAGGAAGTCTGAGGCCTGGCCTTTCACCGTCTCTCACTTAGTGGAGGATTTTCTGCAATTAAGAAGGGAGTATTAGAATTCTGGGAACTACGTCCTCTACCACCACCCCATCACGCATACAGATAAATGTCAGAACTTTAGGGCTTTGCTGTCACATGGCTGATTGCTGAAGCAGAAAGGTCAGCAGATGACTATACTACAAAAGGAATGATGGTGCCTCCTTCCTCATTCTAGGTGGAGGAAGAGAAAACTGAGCACCTAAGAAATATTAAGAAGACTAGAACTTGGAGACTCATTGAAATTTGGAGGTGATGGAGCAAGAGAGATTCAAGTGAGTCCAGATTTCAGGTCTTAGCAAGAAATGGGTGGTGGAGAGCCACCAAAATGACGATCCCGGGTTTTGAGAATCAAGTGTTTGGTTTCATACACACTGAGTCCAGGAGAGCCCAAGTGGAGATGTCTACATGTGGCTGTGTGCAGTTCATTCATCAATTCATAGACTAATAAACAGATATTTATTAATCACTGATTATGGCCCAGAAGCTGTTCCAGGTGCTGAGGACATAGCAGAGAACAGGAGGTGACTGTCTTTGCTCTCATGACATTTGCATTCTCCAGGAGCTTTGCTCAGGAGCACAGGAGAACAGGAGGGCTGGATGTCTGGACTTGGGGTTCACCCCAAAAGGGGTGAAGTTTTGGGACAACATGGAAGGGTGTAGAATGGAAGAGAAGAGGGCCTTGGATGGAACACAGGACACACAGGACTTAAGGAGGAAGAAGAGAGTGCAGTGGAGCTTGAGAGTGAGCCGCCATCTTCCACCTGTGGCCTCTCCAGTTCTGAAAGCTGTGGCTGGGATCTGCCTGAAGTTGTTAAGGAAGAGCCATGAAACAGTCCTAGAGCATCCAGATGACAGCTGGTGCGGGGCAGGTGCTTCTGATGCTATGGTCTTCAGATGGGTTTCAGTATCAGTCTGCTCTCGCTCTCTCTTCCTTCCCCCAGTTCTATCTTGCAGAGGCAGGCTCTTTGTCTACTCTGCAGCAGACACTCTGCTATACAGCAACACCTCATCCATCACACACACAAAAAAAACACCAAAAAACCTTGCTTCCTGCCTCTGAGGTAACAGCGTCATAATGCAGTGAGTATCTGGGGAGGTCCTGATAGTGGATGGCAAACCCAGTGGGCTGCCTAACATCCTACCTTGGGTTCCTTTTGGCTGCGTTCATATCAGTTTATCTCTGTCCATACCCCACAGTACATAGTGTCCCAGTTCTGGAACTACTGGCATTTATTGCTGTGCCGAGGAGGCCCATTGCATAAGTCCTCCTGAAAGAGGACATTGTCCTGATCATTTTGACATCCCTGCCCTGGGGAGCCACAGCCTGAGAAAGGGGCCCCCACCTTCCCCTCTGCCACCAGTCAGACTCCAGCATCTTAGAACTAGAAAAGCGTTTGGGGGAGTGTATTAGTTACGGTTCTCTAGAGAAACAACCAACCACACATTCATACATATACATGTTATATATAATATAGACACACACATATATACATATATACTTAAAAAAAGAATTGGCTCTCATAATTATGGAGGCTCAGAAAGAGTATAAAACAGATCTGCAGGGTAAGCTGGCAAGCTGGAGACCCAGGAAGAGATGCGTTTGAGTCCAAAGGCCATTTTCTGGCAGAATTCCCTCTTGCCTGGGGGAAGTGAATCTGCTTTACTTGAAGTCCATTGTGCCACCTGGAAAGCCCTATTTTATACACAACAGTATATATAGGTCAATCCCAATCCATTCCATACTCCCCTTCCCACCTTGGTATCCATGCATTTGTTTTTTATTGAAGTCCACAGATTAAATGTTAGTCTCACCCAAAACACTTTCACATAAACATCCAAAATAATGTTTGACCACATACCTGGGCACCATGGCCTAGCCACATTGACACGTGAAAATAACCATCACGGAAGTCATTGATTTCAGCCCCTTCACTTGGCACTTAGGGAGACGGGAGATGGCAGTCGAGGGAGGCCCTGTGATCTGCCTGTAGCTGTGCAGCAGTTCAGTGGTGGAGGTGGTGGGGTGGTTTGCCAATGGAGATGCAGATGTTCTGGCTGTGGTCCTGCCCTCTTGCACTGCTGCACTCACTATGGTGTTTCCCCACCAGGGCAGAGCAGAGACCAGTGCACAAGGAGGTTGCTTATTGCTTTGGCACCAAATAAAGGGGAGTCCCACCACATCATCACTTAGTTGCCTTGGATTGGCTTATAGAGCTGCAGTGTATGTGTTAGAGGAGAGCACATTGGAAGTTTGGTGTGTATCTTTGGGGATCTTCCAGTTTAGTACCTCGGTTAGAATTCCGGGAAAGTGAATGGCTGAGACCTGAGGATGTTTTCCTGGAATGAATGCCTTTAATCAAGCCATAAATCCAATCCCCTCTGCAGGATATATCTCACTGTCTCCCTTGTTTTCCAGGGGAATTTTACAGTACAGTTTTGAGCACTTGCCATGTACCTCAATAAACACTTGTTGGGTGATGAATAATGCAGAATTCATCTTGACTTTCAGCCCAGGTTGGGAAGATGGGGTGTGATTCTTCACCATGCCTCTGACTCATCTTCTGAATGGTCAAAGTCCCGCCTCTTTCTTCATGTAACCTTTCAGGTACCTGCTCACTTACCAGCAACCTGGGGTTCCCCTCCCGTCCTGGGAACACACCACCTCAGAAGAAGTCCTGATCTCTAAGTCACAGAGGGTGGGTGGACTTGAAAGGACAGGGCTTGTCTATCCCTTTGTGGAGGAGCTGAATTTAGAAGTGACAGCCACTGTGTTATACACTGGTAATGGCCATGAGCATGGTAGTAACAGTGGCCTTTCATTGAGAGACCACTATGACCAGCCCTTGTGCTAAGTAAGCACGGTGTGAAGTTTCTGTGTGTTTGCTCACATGCTCACATCTCTCTGCCCTCGTGGGCAATTGTGGAACCTGCTTCTCAGAATTAGAAGTTTTTCCACTGAAGCAGAGTGGAATACCCAGGAAATGACCCAGAATAGAGAGAATAGTGTTAATATGACATATGAGACACATGAAACTTGGGATTGGTCCAGGGGGACTGCAAATACAGCATCATAAGGAGGAATCTCTGAGAAGCATTTTTTAGTCATGCAGGGCTAAGAGCCCCTCATTTGCTGATTGTGTTGGTGAGAGAGTTCATCCTTAGGTAGGTTGATAAGGAGTCTAGGACCCTTGAGAACGGGGTCTGGGGCTCTCAAGGAGAAAAAAAGGACAAACATTTTTTCTACATTGCTTTGTCTTTGTCAGTATAACAATGTATCTTGCTCAAGGATATGTTTCTCTTTTCTGACTAATGTTGTTATCTTAAGATGTATGTTGTGGGAGTGGGTCTGGTAAAAGTACATGAGGCCTTGCTAAGACTAGAGAGTGAGCACCCTCTGTCCTCCTTGTGATGTCTATGTCTTGCTCTGTCCCTTTTATACTTTAATAAAACTCTGCTACATAAAAGCTCTTGAGTGATCAAGCCTGGTCCCTGGTCCCGAAGCTAAATCTTCTTTGGAGATCACAAATCTTACATCATTCACTGTAAGCTATCAGTGGAGCTTTTATAGAGGAAGACATTATGGAAAATAATAGGGGAGCTCAACATTACTGTGGATGACCTGGTTTAAGTTCTGCCTCTCATAATGCCCGGTTGGTACTCAGAGATGTGACTCCCTGCTCCAAGTCAAAAAAGGAGCAATGACAGGAGCTTGGAATAAATGCTAATAGACAATATTATTGAATCAACTAGGGATGCTTTAGGCTGTGAGTGACAATTGATTTTTTATTTTATTTTTAAATTTATTATTATTATTACTTTACAATATTGTATTGGTTTTGCCATACATTGACATGAATCCACCATGGGGGTACATGTGATTTTTTAATTAAAAATTTTTTTATTTATTTGGCTGTGCTGGGTCTTAGTTGCAGCACGCGAGATCTTTGGTCTTTGTTGCTGCATTTGGTATCTTTAGTTGTGGCACGCGAACTCCTAGTAGCAGCATACAAACTCTTAGTTGCAGCATGTGGGATCTAGGTCCCTGACCAGGGATGGGACCTTTCCCCCTGCACTGGGAGTTCAGAGTCTGAGCCATGGGCCATCAGGGAAGTCCTGTGGCAATTAATTAATAGTGGCTTAAATACTCAAGCATTTATTATCTCACTTAAAAACTCTGGAGGAGAGCGTTCTGAGGTTGGTTCATCAGCTCTAGGGTCTTATCAAGGATCTAGGGTCAGTTCTTCATTTCAGCTTTTCTGTCTTTAGCTTTTGACTGTTGCCTTCATATTTATCACTTCATGGTCACAAAATAGCTACCACAGCTCCAAGCATTTCATCCAAATTCAAGGAAGAAAGATGAAAGCAAGTGTGTGTGTGTGTGTGTGTGTGTGTGTGTGCGTACATGCATATGCAGCTTGGGGACTCTTATGTGTATTATATCATGCCTGCCTCCTTTATAGGAAACCAAAAAAAAAAAAAATTCAGAAGCCTGTCAGATGACTTCTCTTAATCTCTCATAAGCCATAACAAGGTCAGTTAGACATTCTTAGGCACAAGGGAGACTGGGAAAGTCAGTATCTAATAGAGGAATAGGATGACCTTTTACTGAATGTTGGGTATATACCAGGCACTTTGCTAGGCACTTTACATGGATTTTCTTACTTAATCCTTATTGCAGTTCTAGGAGGTACATGCTACTGTTTCCTGATTACATGACTGAGAAGACTGGGGTGGAAAAGTGGAGGAACCTGGCTAGAGTCAGTGAGTGACGGAAAGTGGCTTGGAGGCCACATCTGCCTCCTGCCGCTACCTGAGTTGTTCGTCAGCAGAGCATGTGGTTTCTCAGAAACGGACCCTTATGTGGGAGAAGATTGCATGAGAAAGTCGTTCCCAGGCTTTCCTATGTCTTATCTGTACTTTGCCAAAAAAAAAAAAAAAACAAAAACAAAAAAACAACAACCAGGAGCCTATCATTACAGATTTTAAAAAATTCAGTTTTCCCAAGGTCTTTCATATCTTTACAGATATTAAAAAATAAGTTTTAAAAGCAAATAAAATGCTATGTCTTGTAGTAAATTCTATTTCGTAGCTTTAAAACACAAGTGAAAGTAACAACTGCTCTGGCAGCTGAAGATGGAGGTGATGGTGAACGTGACGTGTGCTTGTTTGCACGCACGTCCTTGCTCAGCTTAGACTCCGTGACCTCTGTGTCCATCAGGCCTTTCCCTCTCTCCCTCTGTTAGATGGCAAAGCTCCCCTCCTCTTCTTGACTTGTCCACCAAGTGAGCTGAATAAGGCTGGAGAAGAGCACTCAGTCATGCTGAGCAACCTCCCTTCAAACTGGGCATCATCATTCTTAAGAGGGCTCTCAGACACACAGCCTTTCCACTTTATTTCTCTGGTCAATTTTTGTCGCATTCTCCCAAAGGGTGATTTCACCACCTGTCTTCTCCAATCCCTCCCATCTCCTCCCTCATCCTCACTTTCTCAGGGAGAACAGAAACAATTAGAGGAGAACTTCCTCTTCCTTTCACTGCCAAGTCTGCACAGCCCCCAGCAACTGTTTCCCTCTGCTCCAGCCCTCTGTGTCCCTGCTCCCTGGCAAGACCCAGCCTTGCCATCACACACACTGAGTCCAGCTTCCACCACTGCCTCTAGCACTTAGCCTTCCTAATTTTTTCCTCTTCCTTTGCACCATCACGTTTTCTTCTTCATTCTGGATGATTCCCTTCATAGCACATAGTCATTGTCATATATATATCTATGTGCATGCTCAGTTGTGTCAGACTGTTTGTGACCCTGTGGACTGTGGCCCACCAGGCTACTCTGTCCATGGAATTCTCCAGGCAAGAATACTGGAGTGGGTAGCCATGCCCTTCTCCAGGGGATCTTCCAGACCCAGGGATCGAACCTGTGTCTCCTGCATTGGCAGGCGGGTTCTTTACCACTGAGCCACCTGGGAAGCCCCCTTCCTATATGTACCATCTTAAAAAAACACAAGAGGAGGGACTTACTTGGTGGTCCAGTGGTTAAGAATCCAGTGCAGGGGGACACAGGTACAATTGCAGTTTGGGTGAACTAAGATCTATGCTGTGGGACAACTAAACCCTTGCCACAACTAGAGAGAAGCCTGGAAAGAGCCCACGTGTCTTCAAGACACATCCTGCACCTGAGTTCTGAAGACTGATACTATTACGTGTTTACCTGACTGGCCTCCTCTTCCCATCTTATAGATTCCCATGTGGGAATGCCAGGCATTTGACACTCATAATAATCCTGCGAAATGGGTTTTATTACTCTTGCGAATGACAAAACTAAGACTCACAGATTAGGTAACTGATTCAAACTTGAAGTGTCTGACATCAGAACCACATTCCTTGACAACTCCCTTCGTTTACTGTCTTGATGAGATCAATGTCTCAACAATTATCCGAATTACCTGTCCCAGAATCACCTGGACTGTTGTTTGGAGGAATCATTGAGTCAGACCTCTGGAATCAGAGTCTCTGACAGTGGAACCCACCCCTTGTCTATGTAACAAGTTCTGCCGGTGATTCTGAGGTCATTCGCACTTAACCCCTGCACCCCCTACCCCCTACCCCATGCCTTGTGACTGATTAAGTGGGCATGCGTGCTTAATTGCTCAGTCTGAGTCTTTGCAACCCCATGGACGGTAGCCCACCAGGCTCCTCTGTCCATGGAATTTTCCAGGCAAGAAAATTGGAGTAGGTTGCCATTTTCTTCTCCCGGGAATCTTCCCAACCCAGGAATTGAACCTGCATCTCTTGTGTCTCCTGCATTGCAGGAGGATTCTTTACCTGCTGAGCCATCAGGGAAACCCAGCATCTATGAGACTGGTCCAATTTCTAGGATTAATCTGAAACATTTTTGCCACTTGCTCTGTGCCCCCTTACAGGGGAAGAATTAAACAGATAAGCCATGGCTCGACACTTTCTGGGTAGCTGTTTTAAACTGAAAATTGTCAGAGCCCAAGCTGCAGAGTCACCCAGACAGGACACCGGCACTGGGCACCGTATCAACTGGAGACCGTTTTTGCGGTTGTCCCTGTTTAGAGACGACGCTACACACACTCAAGTTGGGTTTTAAGGATCGTTTCAGAGCAAACTTTGGTCTGTAGATGTGACTATTGAAATCATTTATCGAAACATTCATTGAGTGTTTTCTATCTGCCAGACACTTTGGTGGCACTAGTGGTAAAGAATCGGCCTGCTGATGCAAGAGATGTGGATTTGATCCCTGGATCAGGAAGGTCCCCTGGAGAAAGAAACGGCGACCCACTCCGGTATTCTTGCCTGGAGAATCCCATAGACAGAGGAGCCTGGTAGATTATAGTCTGTGGGGTTGCAAAGAGTCAGACATGACTGAAGTGACTTAGCATGCATGTAGTTGCAAAGTACTTTGATTGTAGTATTATCTAACAATGCTATGATGTGGGTAGTAATATGTAACAGCAACACAGACTGAAACACAGTTTATGAACTTTGCGTGATAATCATATGTCAAAAATTAATTAATTATTATGAATGTACTCCTTTGTTGGGAAACATTCATAATGGGGGAGTTTGTGGGGAGGAGAGAACTGTCTATGTTTTTGGGAACTATCTATGTTTTCTGATCAATTTTGCTGTGAGTACAAAGCTACTCTAAAAAATTATTGTCATTTAGTCGCTAAGTCATGTCCGACTCTTTGTAACCCCATGGACTGTAGCCTACCAGGCTCCTCTGTCCATGGGATTTCCCAGCCGAGAGTGGATCACCATTCTTATTGTCATTTGGCTGCTACAGAAGCTGAGGCCTAGAGAACAGGTTGAGCTCAAGGTCACAGAGTTCATAAGCAATGGAGCCAAAACACAAACCCAGGCTATGGTATGGAATATTCAGTAGCCGTGGGAGTCTACTTCAGGATACCAAGTCTTGGGCTCAGGGAGGTGAACTATCCACTGATAGTTTTGGCTAAAGGGATCAGTGGACCCTTTGGGCATTTAGCACTTAAAGTTCCTGAAGCCTGGGGCTCTGCTAGATGCTGTGGGGACCCTCACAGGGTGAGAAGACACAGTTACTTCCAGAAACTCACAGTGTAGTTAAGAGAACAACTCACATGCAAGAACCTCTTATGACTCACATGGACTTGCTGAGAGTTTTGTTCTGTGGGTCCCTGTGTGTGAGAGTCTGTGTTGGTGTGAGTGTTTATGAGTGTGTGTATATGCATACATGTGTGTAACAGGAGCAGGGGTGTGAGAAGAGACAGCAGTGTAAGGGGGTGGCGGTAGGAGAAGTGATGAGGCTGCAAAACCCACTTGAGGGGGCTCCTGCCCAGGGTTCTGCCTGGATGGTGAGACAAGAGGACTCCTTGTGGAGGTGACACTCAAAGTCAAGTGACAGCACCCTAGACTCTCTGGGGAGCTTTGAAAAGTATCAGTGCCTGAGAATTCCCTAGTGGTCCAGCAGTTGGGACTCCTCACTCTCACTGCTGAGGGCTTGGGTTCGATGCCTAATCGGGGAACTAAAATCCCACAAACTGCCTGGAAATTGCATAGTACAACCAAACCAAAACAAACCCTGAAATTAAAATACCGTGGCTGGGCCCTACCCACATGCTAAGTTGCTTCAGTCGTGTCCGACTCTTTGCAAACCCTATGAACCTGCCAGGCTCCTCTGCCAATGGGATTGTCCAGGCAAGAATACTGGAGTGGGTTGCCATTTCCTTCTCCAAGGGATCTTCCCGACCCAGGGATCGAACCCATGTCTCTTGTGTCTCCTGCATTGGCAAAGAGATTCTTTACCACTAGTGCCACCTGGGATAGCCTATCTACAGAGACTCAGTTAATTGGATCAAGCCAGGGATAGGAGAGAGACAAGTCATTTTTAGAAGGCCTCTTCATAATTCTGCAAATATCTGGCCTGAAAACTGTACAAGTACATACTTTCCCAGCATCTTCCAGATCACTCTGTTTTGAATCCAAGCTGCAGATCTTTCAACAGACTCCCTGGTGCTGGACCTTCTTGTGCTCTCTTTCCTGTGACCGAGAGGTCGGATGACCATGTAGACGCCTGCTAGGCAAGGCCACCACCTGCTGCTGTAAATCTGGTGCAGTTGCATCATTGCTCTGCCCCACGTATTGTCAGTATCTTGTATCTACATCTGGACGGACAGTCTGTTGTTTTCTGCTTTGTAGCAGTTTGTGCAGTCACAAGGGGACGTGTGCTGTTCTACCACTGGGGTTTTTGTCCTGTAAATATATGCTGGGGTGAGTTTATTTATAGGAAATGATGATGGTTCCTTTTGATTGTTATTGACCAGAGCAGGTTTGCATGTGTCTCACCTTTCTTTAATACATTGTTGTAGAAAGATTTTCAAAGAAAGGCCAAGTGAAGTGAATTCTAACCACTTCAGGGAAGTTCTCCCTATGTGGGAGCTTCAGTGAGACCTGAGGAAATGATCAGAAATCACTCCAGAGTAATCAGAAGGATGGGAAGTCTGGGAGAGAAGAGCTTTGTAGATGTATTTGACAGTGCATTAAAGTAGTGGTTCTCAATCTTGGCTGAGACATTAGAATCCTCTAGGGAACTTAAAAAATCAAAAGAAACACAACAAAACCCCCAAACCTCAGACCTCATCTTGGAACAATTGAATAAGAATTTCTGGGACATAGTACCCAGCATCAGTATGTTTTAAAGCTCCATCAGATGATTCCACTGGTAGCCAAGTTTAGGAACTGCTGGGTGAAGGGATAAGAGTGTGGCCCTCTGGACTGTAGCCCACCAGGCTCCTTCTGTCCATGGGATTCTCTAAGCAAGAATACTGGAGTGGGTTGCCATGCCCTCCTCCAGGGGATCTTCCGGATGCAGGGATGGAACCCGGGTCTCCTGCATTGCAGGCAGATCCTTTTTACCATCTGAGCCACCAGGGAAGCCCAAATAAAGAAGAAGGGGCCCCAATATGTTGCATGAAAGAAGAGGAAGAAGGTAAGATGAGGAAACAGTCATCTACAGCAGCTTTGGAATGTAATAGTTAAGTTCAGCCAGATCCAAGAACTCAGTTTAACTTTAAGAAATTGATGGCCAATCTCCAAACATCCTTGCAATCCTTAGTTCACAAGCCATTTGCATCACGAGCCCCAGGGTCTGTGAGGGCTGACAATGAGAAGAGTATCTTGCTGCTTCTGTGCCCCATGGCCCAGGGAAGAAGGGACTCCAGGATCACTCTGGTTCTCCATGCAGCCATCCATCCAAACAGATAACTGCCAGAGACGGTTAGGAAAGTGTGGGTGTGGGGACAATGGGATTGCTCTTCAGGGGTGGGATCGAGAGAGCCTCTGGCTTCTGCCTTTGTGGATGTGCAAGGGGAGAACCACAGACAAGACATAAGTCCTTCATCTGTTGAACAGGTGTGGTCTGTCTGCTCAGTATAAGCAATTAGCTGGGGACACTTCAACAAAATTCTTTTATTTGGAGATAATTACAAACTTAGAAAAGAGTTGCAAGGAGATTACAAAGAAGTTTCTCACCATTCATCCAGATTTACTAGCCATTCATTTGCAACCACATTTGCGTTACACTCCCTCTCTCTCTAGATGTATATGAATTTTTCTGAATCATTCAGAAAGCCTTTTACTCCTAAACTCTTCATTGCTATTTCCCATGAGTAAGGACATTCTCTCATGTAACTGCAGAACTTTGGAAATAAACCGAGACCCACCAAATGAAAAATATCAAAGGCTATTTATGCTGAGCTTACCATAGCAAGAGAGTTGGTTAACATCACTTGAATTTTGGCAGAGGTACAAAGGCAGGCAGAGGAGTGGGAAAGCTTTATAGTGGGGAAAAAGGAAGGCTTCAAGTATACCTTGATTGGAGGCTGTTGGCAATGGGATGCTGGAGGTGGGCTAGCTAGAAGTGGGGCATCCACATGATTGGTTAGGGGTGCATGATTGAATTTCTCTAGTTGATCCTAAGTTGGGAGCAGGAACAAGCATTAGGAAAGGTGTCCCTTATTAATCAAGTCCTGGCCATTTGGGACCAATTGTTACTGAATTATTGTTTGGCTTCCTGCATTGTCACTAGAGAGAGCAATCTGGTTTTCTGCAAGTCTGACTTATAACAGGCTGCTGCCTGGGCTGTTTATTGTAGATAGAGGGTTGATTTTCTGGGCAAGTGGCTACAAGTTGTGGGTCAAAATTTTTTTTAACAGTATCTGGCCTTATCAGATTTAGCTTTAGGGTAAAACACTGTTAGCTAACACACACTCCATATTCAAATATTTTCAGTTGGCCTAATTCTATCCTTTATGGTAACATACATCCCTCCCCCTGCTCTGGTCCAAAATGCATTGGAGGATCATTCATTGCATTTAGTGGTCATGCCTCTTTTACCTCCTCTAATCAGGAGCAGTTCAGTTCCTCAGCTTTTTTTTCCACCTTTCACGACACTGACTTTTCTGAAGCATACAGAAAACTCTTGAAGATACACCCAGCTCAGCTGACAGTGAACCTGGGTCAACAGCCTGGCTCCAGGCCTTGTTCCTTGACTCCTGTCCTAGAGACTCTCAGAATTGTTTGGGTTGAGGCAGCTCAGGTAACCAGACAACCAGCTCTTCAGTGAGGACACGGAAAGTCACGTCTCCATGCAGGGCGGAGGAGAAGCTTTGTAAACAGAGTGTGGTACCCGCAGTTGTGGCCTTTAGCAGCTAATCCTTCGTCAGGTCAAGAGAGTTTGTGAAATGTGTTTTGGTACCATTTGTGGAAATACGTTCTCTCATCCTTCCAGCTTCTCTCTGCGTTTTACAGACGTGAACACTAGTTGTTTTTTTTTTTTTTTTTGCACTCCTCACCTCTCCTCCCTGCCTCCTTTTCACTCCAGTTTCCCATCTCTCTAGAAAAGTGCCAGAAGCATTTTCCAAGGGAGGGTCAGGGTGCCGTTCCATAGGCTGGGGAATGGTGGCTGCCATTTGTCTAGGATGGTTGAAATTGGTCTGCTGTGCTTTTTAAGAACATCAGGGACACAGAGAAGGTTTTGTTTGGGGGCCCGAAAAGCTCTGGGGACAGGACTGTCACTCCAAAAACATTCACCTCTCTGTCACTCCGAGCTGCTGTCAGAGAGTGATCTCTGGATCTGTCAACAGCCTGGATCATAGCTCAAATCCCCTTTAGCTTTATCCATCTTAATACACTGAGCAGTAACACGCTTTCATTTATGGGAGACTGGACTAAGATAAGTTTGCTTGTACTGGTTAAGATCTTGGTCTTTGGTGTCCGATTGTCTGGTTCCAGTATTTGCTATCTAACCGTATGTCCTTGGGCACATTGCTTAACCTTGGGTTCCACAGCAGTGAAACAGGCAAATATTATCTGTTCTGTAGGCTCCTCTGCCCGTGGACTTCTCCAAGCCAGAATACTGGAGTGGGTAGCTAATCCCTTCTTCAGGGGATCTTCCTGACCCAGTGACTGAACTGGGTCTCCTGCACCGTAGGTGGATTCTTTACCGTCTGAGCCACCAGGGAAACCTGCAAGGGGCGCTAGGTAATAGACAATGAATGTGTCTGTCTTTTCAGGGAATTAATTTGTATTTTAAACAGAGACCTTCAATCCTGGAATCTTAGATATTTCAAGGTGAAGAGAATTTCCAAGTTTTGGAGTCTTCATTTTTCCGTTAAGTTCAAAACCCCATAGTGAGCAGCAGAACCTGGGTTAGAAGTCAGCTCTGATTTCTTGTCTGGATTTTTCCTTTTTTCTTTTTTTTTTTTAATGTGAAAAGAGAGTCATGGAGGAAATCTTGGGGTCTAAGGTAGACAAGTTAGAAAATTGGCTTTGATCAGAGGAACTGATCAGTGTCCCCTTTCCTCCATGCAGGGCTGAGGGTGGTGATGTGTTTTGACTGTAAACCCCCCTCAAAAACATGCCGTGGAATCAGCCAGTAGAACCTTGGGAGGGTGAGTCTCAGGTTTCCATTTCTTGAAATTTAATTTTTTGAGTGGATTTTATTTTCCAGATTTAAAAAAGAAGTTTTGTAAATTTGCATAGGGAAGAATAAATAGATTCTAAGTTACAGGAAAGGTCATTTTTACTCCAAAAATCTGGACATATTCAGTTACACCCTCATTAAGAATGAACTCTCCTTTCTTCAGTACCCAGGACCCGGCAACTCCCTGAGCCTCTGAGCTGGCTTAGTACAGAGAAAGAATCATACATTGCCCTTTTTTCCCTTCGAAGTCTTTTTCTTTTTAATTGACACATATGTAGTTGTTGTAAATATTATATGTTATAGGCATATAATTCAAAATTTTGAAGGTTATACTCCATTATAGTTATTATAAAATACTGGCTATAGTCCCTGTGTTGTACAATGTATTCTTGTAGCTTATTTGATACCTAATAATCTGTAGCTCTTATTCCCCTACTCCTATCTTTCCCCTTCTCCCTCCCTCTCCCTACTGGTAACCACTACTTTGTTCTCTGTATCTCTGAGTCTGCTTCTTTTTTGTTAGATTCACTAGTTTGTTGTACTTCCTAGATTTCACAGATAAGTGATGTCATACAAAGAGAAGTATTTGTCCTTCTCTGTCTAACTTATTTCACTCAGCATAATACCCTCCAAGTCCATCCATGGTGCTGCACATGGCAAAATTCCGTTCTTTTTAATTGCTGAGCGGTATTCCATGGTGTGTGTGTGTTTTCTTTATATCTTCTATATTGTACCATATCTTCTTTTTGATTAATTTTTATTGGAGTATAGGAAAGTTATGACCAACCCAGACAGCATATTCAAAAGCAGAGACATTACTTTGCTGACTAAGGTCCGTCTAGTCAAGGCTATGGTTTTTCCTGTGGATGTGAGAGTTGGACTGTGAAGAAGGCTGAGCGCCGAAGAATTGATACTTTTGAACTGTGGTGTTGGAGAAGACTCTTGAGAGTCCCTTGGACTGCAAGGAGATCCAACCAGTACATTCTGAAGGAGATCAGCCCTGGGTGTTCTTTGGAAGGAATGATGCTAAAGCTGAAACTCCAGTACTTTGGCCACCTCATGAGAAGAGTTGACTNTGTGAAGAAGGCTGAGCGCCGAAGAATTGATGCTTTTGAACTGTAGTGTTGGAGAAGACTCTTGAGAGTCCCTTGGACTGCAAGGAGATCCAACCAGTCCATTCTGAAGGAGATCAGCCCTGGGATTTCTTTGGAAGGACTGATGCTAAAGCTGAAACTCCAGTACTTTGGCCACCTCATGCGAAGAGTTGACTCACTGGAAGAGACTCTGATGCTGGGAGGGATTGGGGGCAGGAGGAGAAGGGGACAACCGAAGATGAGATGGCTGGATGGCATCACTGACTCGATGGACCTGAGTCTGAGTGAACTCCAGGAGTTGGTGATGGACAGGGAGGCCTGGCGTGCTGCTATTCATGGGGTCGAAAAGAGTCGGACACGACTGAGCGACTGAACTGAACTGAACAGAAGATCTTTAGACTTGAGAGAGAAAGAGTCAGAATATGTTTAGTTTATAGTCATCTAGAAGAACAGGTTATAGTCTAGCAGAGTATTGTTTTTATCTCATGCCTTTGCTCTTCTGAATGGAAGAGAGAGCAGGACATAAGAAGCATTGGCCCATCAGATAATGAACTATCCAACTGTATTGCCATATGAACTAATGCCCTCCCCTCTCAGTTATTTTTAATGGCACATTTTTATTTGTAAAACTTTATGGCCTTTGCCTATTCTTTCTCTATCCTTTCATGTATTGAATCATTATTAGTTATATACTAAATGATGTCTGCTCTTAAAACCAAGAGACCAGAGGTTAAACAAACTCAATTAGAAATGAGAAATGCCCATTTCTGTGTGCTTCTTAATAGTGCAGAGCTTCTCCTTACTATTCTCAGCCTCCAGAAGGTAAGCTGTTATATAATTTTTTAAGCTAAGAGCGTATCCGAGCTCAGATCGTGTAATGGTGATGATAAAGAAACGCTAATGGATTTAGTAGCCATTTTCTTCTTGGAGGGGATGGAGCTGAGAAAAAAGCGGAATCTGGCTTGATTAAGTGAAATGTCTTTCTATAATAATGGAGGATAGATAACATGTTCTAAACAGGGTGACCTTGCAGAGCCCCAGGTGGCCTGACTCCATTGAAGAAGCACAGAGATCACAGTGAAGATGGCTTTGCGATCAGCATTCCCTGGTCTCACAGTCAGGGAGTTTCAGTCTGTTCCCTGTGAAATTCATTCTCCTGCTCTGCTCATCTTTACTCTTCTGGTCTGTGCCTCGTCACAGACTAAATAACAGAGGGAAATTACGTGAAGTCTTTAAGCGATGAAAGACTGGAAAATGTTAGAGAACTCTGTGATCAGTCTTCTCAATATCTTTCTTAATAAAGTGATGTTTGTTAATATTTAAAAATTATATGTCCCTCTCCTCAGCTTTTCAAGTAGCTCTAGACTTCACAGTAGAAAGTAAAGCGGATCAAAAGCTGCGCTTCCTCAGAGGGCCAAGGCATTGAATTGAACCTCTGTTAGACTCTAGCTTTGTTGGGCATGTTGAAATCTCAGAAGCTCACCTACTGTATGCTTGGTGTTAAGTCTGTTTTTGCTGTGCTTGGAATGACAGGGGTCTCTGGAGTATTATTACACAGATCATTACTGTTAAGTCTCTCCTCTAATACTGAAACTTTAGAAAAAAAAATTATGTATACCCAACTTAAGGGTTAGTTTACATATTATCTTATTGGCTGATGCTCCTACCGTGTTTCTGTATTATAGTGATTACTGCTCTGGTCCCAAGGAGGTATGGCATGTAGATATAGTTTCTGCTTTATCCTGTTTAATTCTAGATTTAGACACATCTCTATAGTTCGGAATTGAAGCCGACGTTAACCAAGTTCTGCAAGTATACATATATTATTAGGCTGTTACCTTAATATAAGAAGAAATGATTGTGTAAAGGTCTCCCATGGGAATAGGTGTGTACGAAATACCCTAAATGGCAGGACACAGCTGCTAAGTAATAAACAAGGACTGAATGGAAATTTGCTTCTGTTATAGTTTGGTACATTAAATGGAATTGGGCGTTAAGATCACTAAATCCTGTCCTCCTTCTATGTGATGGAAATCGTTGCTTAGTAACTTGGTTTTCTTTCTACAATGCCACTTTAAATTAGCATTCCAAAGGGTTTGGAAGTATGGATTGTATTCATGTGACTTTCTTGAAATAACTAGGCTGTTACCAAAGTAGCATAAATAGTCATCTATTGTTACCTGAGTGTATATAAGACATAGAATGACAGTAAGGTGGAGTCAAAGCTAATCTTCTGTCAGAGAAGCATTCATTTTTATCATGAAGAATTTGTTATCGTGTGGTGAGATTATGTGATTTATGTATATCTTTCCTTCTGAAAGCATTTGCGCTTCCTGTTTAGAATTTGTGCATGTTTGAAATTCAGACCCATTTTCCCTGAGTCATAGGAACCATCATTAAAGCTAAGGATAGGAGTAGCTGATATTCCTTACTGGAGGAAATGTGCTATTTGTTCATCTTATTGAGCTCTAATAATCCTCACAGTTACAGGTCAAATAACTTTGAAGTTAGGTTAAAAATTTAGCTGTGTTGGCCAGATGATAATTTGTATACTATTGCTCACACTGTTGATTTTTTGTGTATTTGTTTCTTTTTAGAATCGTGATATATGATTTGGGCTTTTGATCCTTTTGTATTTATATCCTTATGTATATAAAGTTACATATATATTTTTATTATATTTACATTAGACATGTAATATACTATATAACATATATTAAATTTATATGTGTAAATTTACAGATACGTAAATTTAATATATGTGAATTTGCACATAAATGTACAATTTATGCAAATATGTAAATCAAGCCATAATTATATGTATGCATGTGTGTATATAGTGTATATACAAAAGCTTGTATATGTTACAGTTGGTAGATCAACATATGCCTGGCTGTAATTGGAAAACCATTTACAGTGCTGTATTTGATCTTAAGAAAAGAAAGTGAAGTCGCTCAGTCGTGTCTGACTCTTTGCGACCCCATAGACTGTAGCCTACCAGGTTCCTCTGTCCATGGGATTTTCCAGGCAAGAGTACTGGAGTGGGTTGTGATTTCCTTCTGCAGAGGATCTTCCTGACCCAGGGATTGAACCCAGGTCTCCTGCATTATAGGCAGATGCTTTACCGTCTGAGCCACCAGGCAAGCCATTGGTCTTAGCTGGCTTATACAGTGGGCATGGGCTTTATCAGGGGTTGATTAGGTCTGTTCAGTGGTATTTGGCCTAACAAAAGTGAAAGTGAAGTGAAAGTTGCCCAGTCGTGTTCAACTCTTTGCAACCATGGACTATACAGTCCGTGGAATTCTCCAGGCCAAAATACTGGAGTGGGTAGCCATTCCCCTCTCCAGGGGATCTTCCCAACCCAGGGATTGAACCTAGGTCTCCCACATTGCAGGCATATTCTTTACCAGCTGAGTCTACAAGGGAAGCTGCCTAACAAAGTGAACTTGTTTAGTAAAGGAAATATTTGTAAAGTGTATTTTCCTACTTGGATCTCTCCGCCCCCATAATTGTGTTTTCCTCCCGTAAACTGAATCCTTGAGACGAAGCACATATGGCCGAGAAAGAGCCAGGGCTGGGGAGTTGGAGGCAAGGTTGAGTGTAAGAGGGTAATCAGGGGAGTGGGTCAGCCCGCTGTGAGCAGCAGGGTTCTGCAGCAGGTGAGTGAAACTGGGCAGCAAGCAGAAACGGGGGCCCGGGAATGTTGGAGTTTGGTGGGAGTGATGTGAGAAAAGGGCACATAAGGAAAAGATTAAAAAGTCCAGGTCACATCAGGAATCAGCCGACAGAACCCGAAAGGGCTCAGAGCCCACCTGGACGGCTGACGTGGGACATGGGAACAGAAGCTCCTGGCTGTTTCTGTGCCAGTTGTACTCTGGCCGGGAAGCTTCCTGGGCATTCCCTGTCAGGGTGGGAACCAGGCGCAGGGCGTGTCCGGCAGAGCCCTCTTGCAAAAGCAGGTCAAGGGTGTGTCTGCCTGAAAGGGAAAGGGAGGTGGCCGGGGAGCGTCCTGACACCTCCAAGAGGGAGGCTAAGGACGAGTGGCAACACAGGCAGAATCAGCACTTTGTTGAGCTTGTGTCTTCCACGACTCATGGCCCTGGTTATAACACATCAGTCTTTCCGGCAGTAAAGCCTCCAGGCCAGACTGGGGAATGAGTCAAGGGCCCTGTGCAAACCTTTTCTTTCTTGTTGGGGTTATCACAGCTCTGTTCTCATGTTCCTCTGCCAATGAACCCAGAAGGTGGTGTAGAAGAGCTTCTGTAAAGGGGATACACAGAGCTTTCAGTGTAGAAGCTGCTGTGTAGTTTACATTCTGTATAAAAATCTCAGTTCTCTTTTGTGGGTTTTTCGTGGCCCCCTCCCCACCAAAAGTAGGTTTGTTTGCAGAGGAGTGTCTTGGAATAAATAATATAAATGAAGATTATCCCATGAGAAAAGTGTGGCTTGTGATCGTGTAAATAGTTTTGCTTTATATTTACATATATACATTTAGATATTTTATAAATATTTAAAGGCATGCATATAGAATAAACACATATGCATATATGAAAATTTATACTGGTTAGGAGTTTCTGTTCATTACTGTTTTAACTCAGCATTTGGTCATTTTTTTAGACACAAGAACAAAATTACTTTGTTTTTATTTTTACTTATGAAATTAGATCAATTTATAGGAAAGAAGAACTAATTAGCCTTACAATCTCACTATGTCTTCAAACTCATTTCTAACTATGAGTCTATTGGTCAATATATTTAGTTTTTAACAAATTATTTTTCCTTATATATTGGATATAATGATATGATTCACTTCGTATTTATTTTTAATAGCATTAGTATATGGTGATGTAACATTGTGATTATAACTCTCTTATTCGTGACCATTTGGGTCAATAATATTTTTATTTTTCCATTATTGAAAATATAGCTTGGGTAAACATTTTAAAACAAATTATCTTTGTGTTGTTTCCTTGAGGCATTTTCCCCAAAGTGAGATTAACAAGTGAAAGGGCAGGAACAACTTCATAGCTTCTGTTACATGCTGCCAGATTGTTTCCTAGAAAGATGGCACTCATTTGCAGCGCCACTATCAACGTATAGTGCACGGTGCCAGTTTAAGATCGTTTAGACGGTCTAAGCACACATGAGAAGTATAATTACATTTCTACCCCGAGGCCTTGCTGTATAGATAGCTCTCATAAGTAAACTCAATATGTGAACTTTGAAATTATCGAATTAATTTAAGTATGGAGCTAATTTGCTCTTTAGAATGTGGAGCCTTGAAGGGGGCTTTGGGGCTGGAGAGCATCCTGTATCGAGGTGGTGCCCCCTTTTGGACGAGTGTGGTACTGCGATCCCACACTGTGAGACTGTCAAGGCCAGAACCGAAGGGGGACAGCAGACCCCAGTGTTTCTCACAGCGAGGCCCTCAGACTTGTAGGGAGGCCTGGAGGGCTTCGTGGAGGCTGGAGGAGGGGGCACTCTGCAGTTCACGCAGCCAAGAAGAGGGGATGGCCATTGGGAAGGCCTAGGCCACAAGTCCCTGAGCTGTGCGTGTCCCAGGTAACTGGTAACCACACCCTTCCTCATTGAAACTGTCAACTCAAGGGTGTTGGGGGCGATGTTTTCGGCATCACCCTGGCAGTATTTTTAATTTTATAATGGAAGCCGGTGGAGATTACAGATTCTGTAGAAATTTATTCATCCACAAGGATAACTAGCCTAGTCTATAAATGTTCTTTTACTCTGCTTCAGAAAGGGGAAAATCTTAGACTATTCCCAGAGAAATAAATTTCCCTCATTGCTCACGCCTGCTGACATAGCCTTGTGCTTTTGCCAGTTTCAGCAGTGACTTGCAGAAATTCTGTAACCTAAATACCAGAACACGTAACAGCATGTCCTAGAACTGGGCCGGGAGGGTAAGACCGAAGTGAAGCATATTCCGCAGAGCATGTGGTTCAGAAAGGCAAAAGGGGACAACTTAAAGTCATTGATAAAATGCTTGAGAATTAACATGTGTATACGTTTTAAAGGAAGTGAATTGAATGGATATTTATCTTAGAAATTCCAAGTCATAAAATTTAATGGAAGCGGAGATATAAAATTGTTCTAATTTTCAGGTACTGATGGGTGGAGAGAGGCGGTAAGCATTAAAAGGCCATACACCTAGACTGTCACAGGAGGTTGTTTATTTTTTAATTTTCAATAATTTTTTTTGGTACATATATACAACAAACTCTGCCACCTTTATCATTTTTTAGTCGGTGGCATTAACTACATTCACAATGTTGTGCACCCATCACTATTATTTTCTAAACTTTTCCATCACCCCAAACAGAAGCCCTGTGCTTTAGGGATTTATTTTGTAATTGGTTATCTCAAAAAATTTTTTCTGGCTTAAAAAACTACACAATTCAAACTCTTCGTGCTTAAAATTCCAACGTATGCCATACGTTAGGGGATTCTTCTAGGTAGGTGTCTCAGGGTCATCAGTTTCCTCTCCTCCTTCCTACTGACGCCTGCTTTTCTGAAGACGGTGCCAATCAAGGAGGGCAGNAAAGAGTCGGACACGACTGAGCGACTGAACTGAACTGAACAGAAGATCTTTAGACTTGAGAGAGAAAGAGTCAGAATATGTTTAGTTTATAGTCATCTAGAAGAACAGGTTATAGTCTAGCAGAGTATTGTTTTTATCTCATGCCTTTGCTCTTCTGAATGGAAAAGAGAGCAGGACATAAGAAGCATTGGCCCATCAGAGAATGAACTATCCAACTGTATTGCCATATGAACTAATGCCCTCCCCTCTCAGTTATTTTTAATGGCACATTTTTATTTGTAAAACTTTATGGCCTTTGCCCTATTCTTTCTCTATCCTTTCCTTTCATGTATTGAATCATTATTAGTTATATACTAAATGATGTCTGCTCTTAAAACCAAGAGAGCAGAGGTTAAACAAACTCAATTAGAAATGAGAAATGCCCATTTCTGTGTGCTTCTTAATAGTGCAGAGCTTCTCCTTACTATTCTCAGCCTCCAGAAGGTAAGCTGTTATATAATTTTTTAAGCTAAGAGCGTATCCGAGCTCAGATCGTGTAATGGTGATGATAAAGAAACGCTAGTGGGTTTCGTAGCCATTTTCTTCTTGGAGGGGATGGAGCTGAGAAAAAACCGGAATCTGGCTTGATTAAGTGAAATGTCTTCCTATAATAATGGAGGATAGATAACATGTTCTAAATAGGGTGACCTTGCAGAGCCCCAGGTGGCCTGACTCCATTGAAGAAGCACAGAGACCCCAGTGAAGATGGCTTTGCGATCAGCATTCCCTGATCTCACAGTCAGGGAGTTTCAGTCTGTTCCCTGTGAAATTCATTCTCCTGCTCTGTTCATCTTTACTGTTCTGGTCTGTGCCTCGTCACAGACTAAGTAACAGAGGGAAATTACGTGAAGTCTTTAAGCAATGCAAGACTGGAAAATGTTAGAGAACTCTGTGATCAGTCTTCTCAGTATCTTTCTTAGTAAAGTGACGTTTGTTAATATTTAAAAATTATATGTCCCTCTTATATAATTTTTTAAGCTAAGAGCGTATCCGAGCTCAGATCGTGTAATGGTGATGATAAAGAAACGCTAATGGATTTAGTAGCCATTTTCTTCTTGGAGGGGATGGAGCTGAGAAAAAAGCGGAATCTGGCTTGATTAAGTGAAATGTCTTTCTATAATAATGGAGGATAGATAACATGTTCTAAACAGGGTGACCTTGCAGAGCCCCAGGTGGCCTGACTCCATTGAAGAAGCACAGAGATCACAGTGAAGATGGCTTTGCGATCAGCATTCCCTGGTCTCACAGTCAGGGAGTTTCAGTCTGTTCCCTGTGAAATTCATTCTCCTGCTCTGCTCATCTTTACTCTTCTGGTCTGTGCCTCGTCACAGACTAAATAACAGAGGGAAATTACGTGAAGTCTTTAAGCGATGAAAGACTGGAAAATGTTAGAGAACTCTGTGATCAGTCTTCTCAATATCTTTCTTAATAAAGTGATGTTTGTTAATATTTAAAAATTATATGTCCCTCTCCTCAGCTTTTCAAGTAGCTCTAGACTTCACAGTAGAAAGTAAAGCGGATCAAAAGCTGCGCTTCCTCAGAGGGCCAAGGCATTGAATTGAACCTCTGTTAGACTCTAGCTTTGTTGGGCATGTTGAAATCTCAGAAGCTCACCTACTGTATGCTTGGTGTTAAGTCTGTTTTTGCTGTGCTTGGAATGACAGGGGTCTCTGGAGTATTATTACACAGATCATTACTGTTAAGTCTCTCCTCTAATACTGAAACTTTAGAAAAAAAAATTATGTATACCCAACTTAAGGGTTAGTTTACATATTATCTTATTGGCTGATGCTCCTACCGTGTTTCTGTATTATAGTGATTACTGCTCTGGTCCCAAGGAGGTATGGCATGTAGATATAGTTTCTGCTTTATCCTGTTTAATTCTAGATTTAGACACATCTCTATAGTTCGGAATTGAAGCCGACGTTAACCAAGTTCTGCAAGTATACATATATTATTAGGCTGTTACCTTAATATAAGAAGAAATGATTGTGTAAAGGTCTCCCATGGGAATAGGTGTGTACGAAATACCCTAAATGGCAGGACACAGCTGCTAAGTAATAAACAAGGACTGAATGGAAATTTGCTTCTGTTATAGTTTGGTACATTAAATGGAATTGGGCGTTAAGATCACTAAATCCTGTCCTCCTTCTATGTGATGGAAATCGTTGCTTAGTAACTTGGTTTTCTTTCTACAATGCCACTTTAAATTAGCATTCCAAAGGGTTTGGAAGTATGGATTGTATTCATGTGACTTTCTTGAAATAACTAGGCTGTTACCAAAGTAGCATAAATAGTCATCTATTGTTACCTGAGTGTATATAAGACATAGAATGACAGTAAGGTGGAGTCAAAGCTAATCTTCTGTCAGAGAAGCATTCATTTTTATCATGAAGAATTTGTTATCGTGTGGTGAGATTATGTGATTTATGTATATCTTTCCTTCTGAAAGCATTTGCGCTTCCTGTTTAGAATTTGTGCATGTTTGAAATTCAGACCCATTTTCCCTGAGTCATAGGAACCATCATTAAAGCTAAGGATAGGAGTAGCTGATATTCCTTACTGGAGGAAATGTGCTATTTGTTCATCTTATTGAGCTCTAATAATCCTCACAGTTACAGGTCAAATAACTTTGAAGTTAGGTTAAAAATTTAGCTGTGTTGGCCAGATGATAATTTGTATACTATTGCTCACACTGTTGATTTTTTGTGTATTTGTTTCTTTTTAGAATCGTGATATATGATTTGGGCTTTTGATCCTTTTGTATTTATATCCTTATGTATATAAAGTTACATATATATATTTATTATATTTACATTAGACATGTAATATACTATATAACATATATTAAATTTATATGTGTAAATTTACAGATACGTAAATTTAATATATGTGAATTTGCACATAAATGTACAATTTATGCAAATATGTAAATCAAGCCATAATTATATGTATGCATGTGTGTATATAGTGTATATACAAAAGCTTGTATATGTTACAGTTGGTAGATCAACATATGCCTGGCTGTAATTGGAAAACCATTTACAGTGCTGTATTTGATCTTAAGAAAAGAAAGTGAAGTCGCTCAGTCGTGTCTGACTCTTTGCGACCCCATAGACTGTAGCCTACCAGGTTCCTCTGTCCATGGGATTTTCCAGGCAAGAGTACTGGAGTGGGTTGTGATTTCCTTCTGCAGAGGATCTTCCTGACCCAGGGATTGAACCCAGGTCTCCTGCATTATAGGCAGATGCTTTACCGTCTGAGCCACCAGGCAAGCCATTGATCTTAGCTGGCTTATACAGTGGGCATGGGCTTTATCAGGGGTTGATTAGGTCTGTTCAGTGGTATTTGGCCTAACAAAAGTGAAAGTGAAGTGAAAGTTGCCCAGTCGTGTTCAACTCTTTGCAACCCCATGGACTATACAGTCCGTGGAATTCTCCAGGCCAAAATACTGGAGTGGGTGGCCATTCCCCTCTCCAGGGGATCTTCCCAACCCAGGGATTGAACCTAGGTCTCCCACATTGCAGGCATAATCTTTACCAGCTGAGTCTACAAGGGAAGCTGCCTAACAAAGTGAACTTGTTTAGTAAAGGAAATATTTGTAAAGTGTATTTTCCTACTTGGATCTCTCCGCCCCCATAATTGTGTTTTCCTCCCGAAAACTGAATCCTTGAGACGAAGCACATATGGCCGAGAAAGAGCCAGGGCTGGGGAGTTGGAGGCAAGGTTGAGAGTAAGAGGGTAGTCAGGGGAGTGGGTCAGGCGCTGTGAGCAGCAGGGTTCTGCAGCAGGTGAGTGAAACTGGGCAGCAAGCAGAAACGGGGGCCCGGGAATGTTGGAGTTTGGTGGGAGTGATGTGAGAAAAGGGCACATAAGGAAAAGATTAAAAAGTCCAGGTCACATCAGGAATCAGCCGACAGAACCCGAAAGGGCTCAGAGCCCACCTGGACGGCTGACGTGGGACATGGGAACAGAAGCTCCTGGCTGTTTCTGTGCCAGTTGTACTCTGGCCGGGAAGCTTCCTGGGCATTCCCTGTCAGGGTGGGAACCAGGCGCAGGGCGTGGCCGGCAGAGCCCTCTTGCAAAAGCAGGTCAAGGGTGTGTCTGCCTGAAAGGGAAAGGGAGGTGGCTGGGGAGCGTCCTGACACCTCCAAGAGGGAGGCTAAGGACGAGTGGCAACACAGGCAGAATCAGCACTTTGCTGAGCTTGTGTCTTCCACGACTCATGGCCCTGGTTATAACACATCAGTCTTTCCGGCAGTAAAGCCTCCAGGCCAGACTGGGGAATGAGTCAAGGGCCCTGTGCAAACCTTTTCTTTCTTGGTGGGGTTATCACAGCTCTGTTCTCATGTTCCTCTGCCAATGAACCCAGAAGGTGGTGTATAAGAGCTTCTGTAAAGGGGATACACAGAGAGCTTTCAGTGTAGAAGCTGCTGTGTAGTTTACATTCTGTATAAAAATCTCAGTTCTCTTTTGTGGGTTTTTCGTGGCCCCCTCCCCACCAAAAGTAGGTTTGTTTGCAGAGGAGTGTCTTGGAATAAATAATATAAATGAAGATTATCCCATGAGAAAAGTGTGGCTTGTGATCGTGTAAATAGTTTTGCTTTATATTTACATATATACATTTAGATATTTTATAAATATTTAAAGGCATGCATATAGAATAAACACATATGCATATATGAAAATTTATACTGGTTAGGAGTTTCTGTTCATTACTGTTTTAACTCAGCATTTGGTCATTTTTTTAGACACAAGAACAAAATTACTTTGTTTTTATTTTTACTTATGAAATTAGATCAATTTATAGGAAAGAAGAACTAATTAACCTTACAATCTCACTATGTCTTCAAACTCATTTCTAACTATGAGTCTATTGGTCAATATATTTAGTTTTTAACAAATTATTTTTCCTTATATATTGGATATAATGATATGATTCACTTCGTATTTATTTTTAATAGCATTAGTATATGGTGATGTAACATTGTGATTATAACTCTCTTATTCGTGACCATTTGGGTCAATAATATTTTTATTTTTCCATTATTGAAAATATAGCTTGGGTAAACATTTTAAAACAAATTATCTTTGTGTTGTTTCCTTGAGGCATTTTCCCCAAAGTGAGATTAACAAGTGAAAGGGCAGGAACAACTTCATAGCTTCTGTCACATGTTGCCAGATTGTTTCCTAGAAAGATGGCACTCATTTGCAGCGCCACTATCAACGTTTAGTGCACGGTGCCAGTTTAAGATCGTTTAGACGGTCTAAGCACACATGAGAAGTATAATTACATTTCTACCCCGAGGCCTTGCTGTATAGATAGCTCTCATAAGTAAACTCAATATGTGAACTTTGAAATTATCGAATTAATTTAAGTATGGAGCTAATTTGCTCTTTAGAATGTGGAGCCTTGAAGGGGGCTTTGGGGCTGGAGAGCATCCTGTATCGAGGTGGTGCCCCCTTTTGGACGAGTGTGGTACTGCGATCCCACACCGTAAGACTGTCAAGGCCAGAACCGAAGGGGGACAACAGACCCCAGTGTTTCTCACAGCGAGGCCTTCAGGCTTGTAGGGAGGCCTGGAGGGCTTCGTGGAGGCTGGAGGAGGGGGCACTCTGCAGTTCACACAGCCAAGAAGAGGGGATGGCCATTGGGAAGGCCTAGGCCACAAGTCCCTGAGCTGTGCGTGTCCCAGGTAACTGGTAACCACAGCCTTCCTCATTGAAACTGTCAACTCAAGGGTGTTGGGGGCGATGTTTTCGGCATCACCCTGGCAGTATTTTTAATTTTATAATGGAAGCCGGTGGAGATTACAGATTCTGTAGAAATTTATTCATCCACAAGGATAACTAGCCTAGTCTATAAATGTTCTTTTACTCTGCTTCAGAAAGGGGAAAATCTTAGACTATTCCCAGAGAAATAAATTTCCCTCATTGCTCACGCCTGCTGACATAGCCTTGTGCTTTTGCCAGTTTCAGCAGTGACTTGCAGAAATTCTGTAACCTAAATACCAGAACACGTAACAGCATGTCCTAGAACTGGGCCGGGAGGGTAAGACCGAAGTGAAGCATATTCCGCAGAGCATGTGGTTCAGAAAGGCAAAAGGGGACAACTTAAAGTCATTGATAAAATGCTTGAGAATTAACATGTGTATACGTTTTAAAGGAAGTGAATTGAATGGATATTTATCTTAGAAATTCCAAGTCATAAAATTTAATGGAAGCGGAGATATAAAATTGTTCTAATTTTCAGGTACTGATGGGTGGAGAGAGGCGGTAAGCATTAAAAGGCCATACACCTAGACTGTCACAGGAGGTTGTTTATTTTTTAATTTTCAATAATTTTTTTTGGTACATATATACAACAAACTCTGCCACCTTTATCATTTTTTAGTCGGTGGCATTAACTACATTCACAATGTTGTGCACCCATCACTATTATTTTCTAAACTTTTCCATCACCCCAAACAGAAGCCCTGTGCTTTAGGGATTTATTTTGTAATTGGTTATCTCAAAAATTTTTTTCTGGCTTAAAAAACTACACAATTCAAACTCTTCGTGCTTAAAATTCCAACGTATGCCATACGTTAGGGGATTCTTCTAGGTAGGTGTCTCAGGGTCATCAGTTTCCTCTCCTCCTTCCTACTGACGCCTGCTTTTCTGAAGACGGTGCCAATCAAGGAGGGCAGGGAGGGCTGTTGTTCTGTCGGGGGCATGTGAGGAGCTGCATTCTGCTGCTGAAAGCTTCAAATCAATGCTCTGTAGGAGAATAACGGTAGTCCTGCTTGTTTAGTGTATTTTAAAATGTAAAGGCCCTACTTCCCTGGTGGCTCAGATGGTAAAGCGTCTGTCTACAATGCAGGAGACCCGGGTTCGATCGCTGGGTTGGGAAGATCCCCTGGAGAAGGAAATGGCAATCCACTCCAGGACTATTGCCTGGAAAATCCCATGGACAGAGGAGCCTGGTAGGCTACATTCCATGGGGTCGCAAAGAGTCGGACACGACTGAGCGACTTCACTTCACTTCATTATGTTCTTGACAGCTTAAAAAAATCAGAACTTGTCATTACTTTGAACACAACAGCTATTACTATTTTTATGTATTATTTTTAGTCTTTCTTAACTTTCATGTTTTTGACGTGGTTGATCATGGTGAATCTAATTGTATACGATTAACTTATTTTTTTCATTTAACATATCACTTAACAGGTTTTTACATTTTGCTCAATAGTCTTCATAATAATAGGCCTAGGAATGTATGTAGCTAATTTACACCACCGTATTACTTTCTTTGATATTTAGATTGCCAACATGTGTAACTATGATAAACGAACAACTTCAAACATCTTCTTTCTGTAGTTTTTAACCCCTTCATTTTAGTCTCATGAGAGGGAGATGCAGAAGGCTCACATATCTTTTTCCCCCAAACTTTAAACTTTTTATTTTGTATTGGGATGCAGTCAATTAACAATGTTGTTGTAGTTTCAGGTGGACAGTGAAGGGACTCAGTGGTACATATGCATGTATCCATTCTCCCCTAAACCTGCCTCCCCTCCAGGCTGCCACATGACACTGAGCAGAGTTCCACGTGCTATACAATAGGTCCTTGTTGGTTATCCCTTTTGAGTATAGCAGTTGCTCACATATATCTTGTTAGGGGTCATGGCTCTTGCATTTTCCATGAAGATTTGCAGTCAGCAGTGGTATGTTTTTGTAAGCTATGATAAGCATCAGATGGATGACACATACTTGATTTGGTTACAGGTTGTGAAAATCTTAGAGAAGCATGACCCCTTGAAGAACACCCAGGCAAAGTACGGGTCCATCCCTGCAGATGAGGCCAGCGCTGTCCAGAACTATGTAGAGCACATGCTCTTTTTGCTGATTGAGGAGCAAGCCAGGGGTGCTGCCATGGGGCCGATCCTGGAATTTGTGGTCTCTGAGAACATCATGGAGAAACTCTTCCTTTGGAGCTTGAGGCGGGAGTTTACCGATGAGACGAAAATGGAGCAGCTCAAGATGTACGAGATGCTGATCACCCAGTCCCACCAGCCTCTGCTGCACCACAAGCCCATTCTGAAGCCCCTGATGATGTTGCTGAGCTCTTGTTCGGGAACAACCACCCCCACCGTGGAGGGGAAACTGGTGGTCCTGCTCAATCAGCTCTGTTCCATTCTTGCCAAAGATCCATCCATCCTGGAACTCTTCTTCCACACTAGTGAGGACCAAGGGGCCGCGAACTTCCTCATCTTCTCCCTGCTGATCCCCTTCATTCACCGGGAGGGGACCGTGGGCCAGCAGGCCCGGGATGCCTTGCTCTTCATCATGTCTCTCTCTGCCGAGAACACCGTGGTGGCTCATCACATCGTGGAAAATACCTACTTTTGTCCCGTAAGTCCTTCGTGTTGGCCCGCCTTCCTCCTGCTCTTCTCCTCTCTTGGGCTGATGATAAATACTTTTTTTTAAAGCTTCTTTAGATTGTTATTTGCGTCTCTTTTGTGCTGAAAATCTTGTTTCTTTTTGTTGTTGTTGTTATTTGTTCGTTTTTGGCTGTGCTGTGTGGCATGTGGGAACGTAGTTCTCCAACCAGGGATCAAACCCTTGCATTGGAAGCACAGAGGCTTAATGGATATTTTCCCTTTTTTTTTTCCAGCAAACTGTTCTTGGCACCTTCTATGGAAGGATGTTTAGAGGAAATATTTTGGAGGGAAGAGAGGAATTTAAGTTAAGATGCTCTATGGCTGAGCAATGTCAGCTTGAAATAAGCCGATAGAGGAAATTATATGTATTACTATTTCTTGGTTCATTTCTGTTGGGTTAGGAGCTGTTTTGTTTTTTTCTAAGAGCATCTCCTGAGCAATTGGTAAAACCTGCTAATCTTATATTCTTAGCTTTTCAGGTTGGTTTTGAGCCAATGAGTCATGGCATATGGTCAGACCCCTCACAGCGGGCTTCACAAATTAATTTGTTTCCCAGCAAGATAATGACCAAAATTGTAAATCCAAAGCACTGATTCTATTTTAAAAGGAGAAATACATATTTACAGTTTGAAGTAGCAAGAAGTCCTCTACTGTGTATCGTTTCTTAAGCGTAGGCTGCTGAGCAATAGAGTAAGGCCTCGTGTGGACGCCTGAGGAGTCAGGCCCAGTCATAGGCCTGCAAAATAATAGGGACCATCTCAGACTCTCTCAAAGCTGGACGCCTCTGATTGCTTTCTGCTGTTAGGGTCACCTTGGGAAGGGGTATTTAAACAGATTTATAGGTTTGTAGAGTTCCATAGAATAGCAAGGAGAAATACAAAAGCCTTCTTAAGTAAACAATGCAAAGAAATAGAGGAAAACAATAGAATGGGAAAGACTAGAGACCTCTTCAAGAAAATTAGAGGTATCAAGGGAACATTTCTTGCAAAGATGGGCCCAATAAAGGACAGAAATGGTAGGGACCTAACAGAAGCAGAAGATATTAAGAAGAGGTGGCAAGCATACACAGAAGAACTATATAAGAAAGATCTTAATGACCCAGATAACCACGATGTTGTGGTCACTTACCTAGAGCTGGACATTCTGGAATGTGAAGTCAAGTGGGCCTTCGGAAGCATCACTATGAACAAAGCTAGTGGAAGTGATGAAATTCCAGCTGAGCTATTTCAAATCCAACAAGATGCTGCTGTGAAAGTGCTGCCCTCAATATGCCAGCAAATTTGGAAAACTCAACAATTGTCACAGGCCTGGAAAAGTTCAGTTTTCATTCCAGTTCCAAAGAAGGGCAATTCCAAAGAATGTTCAAACTCCCATACAATTGCACTCATTTCACATGTTAGTAAGGTTACACTCAAAATCCTTCAAGCCAGGCTTCAGCAGAATGCAAACTGAGGACTTCCAGATGTGCAAGTTGGATTTAGAAAAGGCAATGGAGCCAGAGATTAAGTGGCCAAAATCCACTGGATCTTTGAAAAAGCAAAGGAATTCCAGAAAAACATCTACTTCTGCTTCATTGACTGTGCTAAAGCCTTTGACCTTGTGGATCACAACAAACTATGGAAAATTCTTAAAGAGATGGAAATAGCAGACCACCTTACTTGCCTCCTACAAAACCTGTGTGCAGGTCAAGAAGCAACAGTTAGAACCAGACGTGGAACAATGGACTGGTTCAAAATTGAGAAAGGAGTACGTCAAGGCTATATATTGTCACACTGTTTATTTAACTTATATACAGGGCACATTATGTGAAATACCAGGCTGGATGAATTGCACGCTGGAATCAAGATTTCTGGGAGATATATCAACAACCCCAGGTGTGCAGATGACACCACCCTTATGGCAGAAAGAGAAAACGAACTAAAGAGCCTCTTGGTGAAGGTGAAAGAGGAGAGTGAAAAAGCTGGCTTAAAACTCAACATTCAAAAAAAACTAAGATCACGGCATCTGGTTCCATTATTTCCTGGCAATTAGATGGGGAAACAATGGAAACAGTGGCAGATTTTCTCTTCTTGGGCTCCAAAATCCCTGCAGATGATGACCACAGCCATGAAATTAAAAGACACTTGTTCCTCGGAAGAAAACCTATGATCAACCCAGACAGCATATTAAAAAGCAGAAATGTCACTTTGCTGACAAAGGTCCATATTGTCAAAGCTATGGTTTTTCCAATAGTCACGTACAGATGTGAGAGTTGGACAATAAAGAAGGCTGAGTGCCAAAGAATTGATGCTTATGAACTGTGGTGTTGGAGAAGACTCTTCAGAGTCCCTAGGATAGCAAGGAGGTCCAACCAGTCAACCCTAAAGGAAATCAGTCCTGAATATTCATTGGAAGGACTGATGCTGAAGCTGAAGCTCCAANGCTGTGAAAGTGCTGCCCTCAATATGCCAGCAAATTTGGAAAACTCAACAATTGTCACAGGCCTGGAAAAGTTCAGTTTTCATTCCAGTTCCAAAGAAGGGCAATTCCAAAGAATGTTCAAACTCCCATACAATTGCACTCATTTCACATGTTAGTAAGGTTACACTCAAAATCCTTCAAGCCAGGCTTCAGCAGAATGCAAACTGAGGACTTCCAGATGTGCAAGTTGGATTTAGAAAAGGCAATGGAGCCAGAGATTAAGTGGCCAAAATCCACTGGATCTTTGAAAAAGCAAAGGAATTCCAGAAAAACATCTACTTCTGCTTCATTGACTGTGCTAAAGCCTTTGACCTTGTGGATCACAACAAACTATGGAAAATTCTTAAAGAGATGGAAATAGCAGACCACCTTACTTGCCTCCTACGAAACCTGTGTGCAGGTCAAGAAGCAACAGTTAGAACCAGACGTGGAACAATGGACTGGTTCAAAATTGAGAAAGGAGTACGTCAAGGCTATATATTGTCACACTGTTTATTTAACTTATATACAGGGCACATTATGTGAAATACCAGGCTGGATGAATTGCACGCTGGAATCAAGATTTCTGGGAGATATATCAACAACCCCAGGTGTGCAGATGACACCACCCTTATGGCAGAAAGAGAAAACGAACTAAAGAGCCTCTTGGTGAAGGTGAAAGAGGAGAGTGAAAAAGCTGGCTTAAAACTCAACATTCAAAAAAAACTAAGATCACGGCATCTGGTTCCATTATTTCCTGGCAATTAGATGGGGAAACAATGGAAACAGTGGCAGATTTTCTCTTCTTGGGCTCCAAAATCCCTGCAGATGATGACCACAGCCATGAAATTAAAAGACACTTGTTCCTCGGAAGAAAACCTATGATCAACCCAGACAGCATATTAAAAAGCAGAAATGTCACTTTGCTGACAAAGGTCCATATTGTCAAAGCTATGGTTTTTCCAATAGTCACGTACAGATGTGAGAGTTGGACAATAAAGAAGGCTGAGTGCCAAAGAATTGATGCTTATGAACTGTGGTGTTGGAGAAGACTCTTCAGAGTCCCTAGGATAGCAAGGAGGTCCAACCAGTCAACCCTAAAGGAAATCAGTCCTGAATATTCATTGGAAGGACTGATGCTGAAGCTGAAGCTCCAATACTTTGGCCACCTGATGTGAAGAGCCGACTCACTGGAAAAGACCCTGATGTTGGGAAAGATTGATGGCAAGAGGAGAAGGGGGCAACAGAGGATGAGATGGTTGGATGGCATCACCGATTCAATGGACGTGAGTTTGGGTAAATGCTGGGAGATAGTGAAGGACAGGTAAGCCTGGTGTGCTGCAGTCCATGGGGGTCACAAAGAGTAGAACACGACTTAGAGACTGAACAGTAGATCTCCTGTTTTGTAAAATGTTGAGCAATGGCTGTCTTTATTTTCCTAACCCAGTGAACATCTCCAGTTTATTTCCATTATGTGTCCTTTTTACTGATCATCTCATTGTGTTTCTTTATCAACTGTCTTGCCTTGAACATGCCTGATTTTGCCAGAATAGTGTGTAAGACCATTAGTGAGTTTTATAGGAACAGGCCAGGCAAATTGCCTTAAGTAGATTAGATTCGTTGTTAATGAACACGATGTGGGTGGTTCTTGACCCAAAGCGAGGGTATTTAGAAATGTATGTGGGTATTTAGAAATGTATGTGGGGCGTGTTTGGTTGTCGGGCAACATGGGGGGCCTGGAAGGGAGGTCATCTGGCATTTAGTGTGCAGGGGCCAGGGATGCTTAATGTCCAGTAGTTTGTGGAATGGTCACATACAGGAAACAATTGCCTTGCCCCAAGTGCTAATAGCCATGATAGTGGCTGACATGCTGTATTTGGCTTTGAGGTTCAAGAGTAGTAATCTTCTTTATAATACTAAATTCCTGTCTTTATTAATAAACCAAACAAACTGAGGGCACCAAAGTGTCTGATGAATATTTATTTTAGGAGGAACAAATGAGTAAAAATTTTGAGAAACAGAGTTAAGTTCAGACACCATATGTCTCTTCTCTTCTGGCTTCTGACCAACAGAATCAGAAATTGCAGAAAGCGTGTGTGTATGCGCAGTCACTCCGTCATGTCCAACTCTTTGTGGCTGCCTGGACTGTAGCCTGCCAGGCTCCTCTGTCCATGAAATTTTCTAGGCAGGAATAGTAGAGTGGGTTGCCATTTCCCCCAAAGATTGAGAGTCAGATGGGAAATAAAGAACTGATTCCATTCATCTGTGCCAGCATATTAAATCTCCTTTCCTTATTTTCTTCAACAGGATTATAAGCTAGATTATAAATTCTTTTAAAAGAACATATCTTTAGGCAGAAGTGTCACTTCTCACCCTGAATCTGAGTGTCTGTATTAGTTTTCTTTAAAAAACAACAACAACAACAAAGCGAATTGATGAGAGTATAATTGCTGCACAGTGTTGTGTTAGTTTCTGTGGTTCCGTGAAGTGAGTCGGCTATATGTGTACACATATCCCCTCCCTCCTGAGCCTCCCTTGCACCTCCACCCTCGTCCCACCCCTCTAGGTCATCACAGAGCGCTGAGCTGAGCTTCTTGTGCTCTATACAGCAGCTTCCTAGCAGCTGTATTACTTTTCTATTGCGGCTGTAACAAGTTACCAAAACTATGGCTTTAAATAACACTGATGATTATCTTACAGTAGTATCGTCTTACTGTGGGTTAGAAGTCCAACGGGTCTTGCTGGGCTAAACTTAGGATGTTGACAGGGCTTGCTCCTTTTTGGAGACTCTCACGGTGAGTCCTTTTGCTCACCTTCTCCAGCTTCCAGAGGCCACCCACATCCCTCACCTTGTGGCTCGCTCCTTCCTTTCCACAGTCAGCAGTATTACATCTCTCTCACCATCCTGTTGAAGTCATGGCTCCCTCTGACTCTGCTCCTCTGCCGCCCTCTTCCAGTTCCACAAGAACCCTCGTAATTATGTTGTGTTTACCTGGATCATCCAGAATTTAAAGATTTTTAAGATCATCCCTGCTTAAAGATTAGCTAGTTAGCACCCCTAATTCCATCTGCATCCTTAATTTTCCTCTGCCGTGGAACCTAATTTGTTCATGGACTCCGGAATTAGGATGTAGACAGCTTTGTGGGGGTCAGTCTGCTTCCCACACTTACCATATTCGTTCAGTTTGGAGAGAGCTTGGAGAAGTTTGATGAAGAAGGCAGCATAATCAGGACTCCTGTAGTCTAATCTGACCATGTAAGTTTGGGAGTTGTTGAGGAAGCAGGGGCCCACATCAGGGTCTAGAAACAAGTGATAGGAATGAGAGCAGAGAGAGGCACTGGGCCTGAGCGGGGATGTGAAGGCAGGGCTCACACCTGAGCGGGGATGTGAAGGCAGGGGGGCTCACACCTGAGCGGGGATGTGAAGGCAGGGGGGCTCACACCTGAGCGGGGATGTGAAGGCAGGGCTCACACCTGAGCGGGGATGTGAAGGCAGGGCTCACACCTGAGCGGGGATGTGAAGGCAGGGCTCACACCTGAGTGGGGATGTGAAGGCAGGGCTCACATTTGAGCGGGGATGTGAAGGCAGCGGGGCTCACACCTGAGCAGGGATGTGAAGGCAGGGCTCACACCTGAGCAGGGATGTGAAGGCAGGGCTCACACCTGAGCAGGGATATGAAGGCAGGGCTCACACCTGAGCGGGGATGTGAAGGCAGGGCTCACTAAACAATGGACTCTTTTGCAGGGGGCTGTGCAGAGGTTTGGGGTTTGTCTCACTTGAATTGTTTGGGGTAGTTCTGCTTTCCAAGGAGGAGTGCCGGTATTGAAACAAATCACAGTAATCGGGCAGTTCGCTTGGTCAGTATCTGCAAATCACAGTATTCGGGCAGTTCGCTTGGTCAGAATTGCTTGGGCAATTTCAAAAAGGTACCCTTTTCAAAAGCATCACCATTCTAAACTATCTTGAAGAAATCTAACAAATATGTAAAAGGATTTTATAAGGAAAATTAAGGAACTCTATTGAAGGGCATAAAATAAGACAGAAATAGACGCAAAGCCCTGCAGTTTGTAGATATAGTGTAGATAATACTTTTCTGCAAATCAGCCTGTGAAGTTAACACAACTTATGTTTTACAACTTCTTATTGTGGAAAAAAGCAAAATACAGAAATGGAACAAATACAGAAATTTGAAAGAATACTAAAAAGAGCACCACATATATAGTGCTTAAATTCAAAGTTGTTAACATGTCTCATACTTTGGTATACTTTATTTGTATACCAAGTATATTTGTATATTTGTTTTGTATCTTTGTTTTTGCTGTTCCATTTGAAATTAAATTATAGATATCAGTTATTTTAATATGTATCTCTTACAAATAAGGACATGCTCCTACGCAATTGCAATACTATTATACCTAAGAAAATTGTACAGTAGTTCTATAATGTGATCTAATAACCAGTTTCCCAGTTATGCTGCAGATGACTTTCACAGATTCCCCACCCCCACCCCATAGTGCTTAAATTCAAAGTTGTTAACATGTCTCATACTTTGGTATACTTTATTTGTATACCAAGTATATTTGTATATTTGTTTTGTATCTTTGTTTTTGCTGTTCCATTTGAAATTAAATTATAGATATCAGTTATTTTAATATGTATCTCTTACAAATAAGGACATGCTCCTACGCAATTGCAATACTATTATACCTAAGAAAATTGTACAGTAGTTCTATAATGTGATCTAATAACCAGTTTCCCAGTTATGCTGCAGATGACTTTCACAGATTCCCCACCCCCACCCCAAACCAGAGTCCAGCACAAGGTGTGTTTCTGACTGTCGTGTAGCTCTAGCCTCTGTTAATTCTCAACAGGTTGCCGCTTTTAGCCTCGTGGCGGTGACTTTGTAAGAGTTCAGCCATTATCTTTAGAACACCCCATGTCCCAGGTTTGTCTCTTTGTGTAGTTTGACTGGTCCCTATCACTGGTATTTCCTGAAAATCGGGAGTTGGGTCTAAACGCCTGGTTAAATTCAGGTTAAGTACATTTCGTAAGAATACTTTATAGGTGATGCTGTACACGACAAGAGGCACGTGGTAGGTTGCACCACTGTTCGTGAGACCAGAGGTGAACACTCGGTTGTTTAAGGTGGTGATCCTTCGATCCCTGTGTTGTAAAGATAAAACCTCCCCTTTGTAAATTGTGAGATGTTAATGTGACTTAAAATCCCAGGAGAGTTTTCAAAGGAACATGGCAGATCTATGCTAAATGTCATATGCATGCATGCTAAGTTGCTTCAATCATGTCCGACTCTTTGCGACCCAGTGGACAGTAGCCCACCAGGCTCCTCTGTCCTTGGTTTTCTCCATGCAAGAATAGTGGAGTGGGTGTCCATTCCCTCCTCCAAGGGGTCTTCCTGACCCAGGGATTGAACCCAAGTCTCTATGTCCCCTGCATTGGCAGGCGGGTTCTTTACCATGTGTGCCACCTGGGAATAGCTGAAATAATCATACGAATAATGATAACAGTAATATATTTGTTGAGAGCTAACTATATGCCAGCCACTATTCTTAGTGCTTTACATGTATTAATTCACTGGATTCTCACAACTATTAGAACTAGTGTTATTCTCCTTTCGTAGATGAAGAAATCCAGGAACACTGACCTGATGTAAATTCATACAATGCCACGTGGCTAGTAAGAGAGCGGGTTAGGATTTGAACTGGGGCAGTCTGACTCAGTGACCCATATGCTTACCTTTGTAAATTGTGAGATGTTAATGTGACTTAAAATCCCAGGAGAGTTTTCAAAGGAACATGGCAGATTGATGCTAAATGTCATATGCATGCATGCTAAGTTGCTTCAGTCATGTCCGACTCTTTGCGACCCAGTGGATAGTAGCCCACCAGGCTCCTCTGTCCTTGGTTTTCTCCACGCAAGAATAGTGGAGTGGGTGTCCATTCCCTCCTCCAGGGGGTCTTCCTGACCCAGGGATTGAACCCAAGTCTCTCATGTCCCCTGCATTGGCAGGCGGGATCTTTACCACGTGTGCCACCTGGGAATAGCTGAAATAATCATACGAATAATGATAATAGTAATGTATTTGTTGAGAGCTAACTATATGCCAGCCACTATTCTTAGTGCTTTATATGTATTAATTCACTGGATTCTCACAACTATTAGAACTAGTGTTATTCTCCTTTCATTGATGAAGAAATCCAGGAACACTGACCTGATGTAAATTCATACAAGGCCACGTGGCTAGTAAGAGAGCGGGTTAGGATTTGAACTGGGGCAGTCTGACTCAGTGACCCATATGCTTAACCCCTATCTTGTACATAAGTGATAAAATATTAAGACTTTCTATAGAGCAGCAATCATAAAGAAAAGNGCCACGTGGCTAGTAAGAGAGCGGGTTAGGATTTGAACTGGGGCAGTCTGACTCAGTGACCCATATGCTTAACCCCTATCTTGTACATAAGTGATAAAATATTAAGACTTTCTATAGAGCAGCAATCATAAAGAAAAGATTGAAGAACAAAAACGACACCCAAAGATCAAAACTGCATCTCTTGCATCTCCTGCATTGGCAGGTGGGTCCTTTACCACTGGTGCCACCTGGGAAACCCACTTCTTACACACGTATTTGCAAGTTGTAGGTACCCAAAATATAAAAAAATTATTCGTAATACTACACATTAGTAAGAAAACGATGAGACATGTGTGAAGGATATGAACCAACAATTCCCAGAAAATCCCAAACCTGATACATATGAAAAATATGCTCATCTTCCTTCAGTTCAGTTCAGTTCAGTCGCTCAGCTGTGTCTGACTCTTTGCAACCCCATGAATTGCAGCACGTCAGGCCTCCCTGTCCATCACCAACTCCCGGAGTTCACTCAGACTCACGTGCATCGAGTCAGTGATGCCATCCAGCCATCTCATCCTCGGTCGTCCCCCTCTCCTCCTGCCCCCAATTCCCTCCCAGCATCAGAGTCTTTTCCACTGAGTCAACTTTTTTCATGAGGTGGCCAAAGTANAGTGAAAGTGGAGAGTGAAAAGTTGGCTTAAAGCTCAACATTCAGAAAACGAAGATCATGGCATCTGGTTCCATCACTTCATGGGAAATAGATGGGGAAACAGTGGAACCAGTGTCAGACTTTATTTTTTTGGGCTCCAAAATCACTGCAGATGGTGACTGCAGCCGTGAAATTAAAAGACGCTTACTCCTTGGAAGGAAAGTTATGACCAACCTACATAGCATGTTGAAAAGCAGAGACATTACTTTGCCAACAAAGATCCGTCTAGTCAAGGCTATGGTTTTTTCCATCTTTCTTAGCATCAAGTAAATACAAATGAACTTACAGTGAGACAATAGGTAACGGCATCAGAGTGGCTGACTGTTAGATGTCCAATAACACCAGGTTGGTACAATAACTCAAGAAAGCAATATGGCAGTATTGCCCTGAGAGCTCAGCTGGTAAAGAATCCGACTTCAAGGCAGGAGACCTGGGTTCGATTCCTGTGTTGAGAAGATCCTCTGGAGAAGGGAAAGGCTACCCACTCCAGTGTTCTGGCCTAGAGAATTCCATGGATTGTATCGTCTGTGGGGACACAAAGAATCAGACACGACTGAGTGACTTTCACTTTCAGTGAAACTGAGTGTTTGCATGCCATGTAACCCTGCATCTTCACTCCTAGATATCTCTCCTAGGGAAGCCTGGCACGTGTTTACAAGGATACATGCACAGAGGTATTCTGTGGAGTAGTGATTTGAAGAAGAGAGAAAGAGAAATAAGAAAAAGATAAATAAAATGGTACATATGATGTCGATGGAATACTCCCCAGCATTCAGAATGAATGAATCACCGAGCACTATTCCACTGCGTCTCTATTTATCTATCTACCACATCTTTTTTTATCTGTTCAACTCTTGAAGGACACCTAGGCCACTTCCGTAGCTTGGCTATTATAAATAGTGCTACAGTGAACACTGGGTGTGTGTATCTTTCTGAATTAGTGTTTTGTTTTCCTTGTATAAAAATGGAGTGAAATTTTTCCATTTGAAATAGCATGGAGGGACCCGGGTAGTATTAGGGTTAGGAAATAAATAAAGAGACAGACACGTACTGTATGTAGTCACTTGTGTGTGGAACCTATATATGACAAACGAGAAACAGACTCACAGATGTGGAGAACAAGCTAGTGTTCATCAGAGGGGAGAGGGGCTAGGACCAGGGCAAAGCAGGGCGAAAGGCACAGACTGCTCGGTGCAAAGTCACAAGGGTGACAGCATAGGAAATACAGTCAGTATCTTATAATACTTTTGAATGGAGTCTAATGTATAAAAATATCAAGTTACTGTGTTGAGTTCTGTTGAAACTAATATTAAGTCAACTGTGCACATGTGCTAACTCACTTCAGTTGTGTCCAACTCTTTGCAACCCTGTGGACTGTAGCCTGCCAGGCTCCTCTGTCCTTGGAATTCTCCAGGCAGGAATACTGGAGTGAGTTGCCAGGCCCTCCTCGAGGGGATCTTTGCGACCAGAGATTGTGCCTGCGTTTCCTGTGGCTCCTGCATTGCAGGCAGATTCTTTTACCACTGAGCCACTGCAGAAGGCAAGTCAACTGTATTTCAATAAAAAATAAATGAATTACATTTCACATTTATTAGCATGTAACTGTACCTACATGTGTGAGCACCAATGAACCTAAAGACAAAAAGCATAAAATCTAAAAACATAAAAAAGTCNCCTTAAGCAGCATATGTGACCACAACCAAATAGTGGTTTGAGCATGCAAGAAAACAGGCTATTTCTTTTCTTCTTTTTTTTATGGCCAACAAGGTTCTTTGCCTTTTGGTTTATTTTATTTATTTTTATTTTTTTGAAAGAGCAGATAGAAAAATAGGATTTTTCTAGGCTCCATGAAGACTCCTACAGAATTATTTAGAAGGGACATATTTTCTCAGGTGTCTAGAACAGTTTTGAATAATCCTGAGCTGGAGGATGAATTCAGTGATTCATAAGTCCTTCCCTGAGCATGATTTCATAAACCTTTACCCAGATGATACATGAGAAATGATATTATGGAGCATAGATTATGGTCTTGGTATTTCCTAAATCTTTAATCATTCTTGTAAGGAGTATATATTTATATACTAATTTTTTCAGAGATGTTTTAAACCATTTCATGCCTCAATAATATATTTAGCATCTAAACTGTTTCTTTTCTGTACTGAATAATTTTTTTTCTGAGTTTTCCAGAGAAATTAGGAGACATTTATAAAAAGAGTCATATACCTCATGTAACTTGTGGTCCTAGTACTTAAATTCCTGAGAAGAATATCTAATAAATAACCCAAGCCTTTTCAAGTGTTAGCTATATAAAACTTCAAAGACTGCTAACTGGATCAACTGTTAATTTTTAAAATATAGTATAAAGACTACAGAGTTTCAAAAACTTGTGAACGGGAATGATTTAAGAAGCTTTCGTTTACACACATTATTTTTCCCCCCTTGGAATGTGAATGCCTAAAATATTATGATGATTATTTTTACACAACTTCAGATGGTGAAAAGTCTTCTTAAAGTGGCTTACTATAATTCTTTCCCATGTCTTAGTAAGGAATTTATTTATTTACTTTAGTTTTGACTGTGCTGGTCTTCTCTGCTGTGTGGGCTTTCCTCTAGCTGCAGAGAGCAGGGGCTACTCTCTAGATGCGGTGCACAGGCTGCTCATTGCAGTGGCCTCTCTTGGGCAGCATGGACTCCAGGGCATGCTGGTTTTAGTAGTTTGTGTCACGTGGGCTTTGCATTTGCAGCTCCCAGGCTCTAGAGGGCAGGCTCAGTAGTTGTAGCACATGGGCTTAGTTGCTCTGCAACATATCGGATCTTCCCAAATCAGGGATTGAACCAGTATCTCTTGCATTGGCAGGTAGATCCTGGACCACTGAGCCACCAGAGAAACCCAAGGGATTTATTTTTAAAATATCTTAATAATATTATAAAATCTAGTATGCAGTTGTTACAAATGAGATCAAGATAGATTGATAACTTACAACAAATACATTTATATCTGTGTAAGGCATTTTGAATTTATAGGTTTGGATTAAAATAGCTATCACCTTATTAAGACTTAAGAGAAAAATATGAAATGAGGCTTATTTTATTAACACTCAGATATTATTTTCTTATTATAACTATATGAGCATGGTTACATTATCCCAGATAAATTGTTCAGTACTTTCACTGAGGCAGTAGCTACTTGCTTGAAATATTTTGAAAAAATTCTTGTTAGTAAGACTCTTATTTCTGCTCATTTTAGTTATTTTCAGCAGGGGGAAAAAAAAAAAAAGCATGTGAGCCAATACTATATTGTTCAAATTTAATGACTAAATCAAAAACTTTGCTATCTGCCACTTAACAGACAGGTTTATGGTGTTTGGCTAGTTTCCTTTGTTTGTAAGTTTCTTTCATTTGACAGTCAGGAATTTAAATGTTCTTAGATTTTTCTATAATTTAAATGTCCATATTGGTTAGAGCTAAGCTCATCCCCACTATGAATGGTGCCTGTGCCCTCTCGTTTGATTGGTGCAGACACAAGGTGTCAAAAGGCTGTGGTCAATCCATCTGACTCATTACCCTCCAGTAGTGGGCTAGCCTTTTTACAGTTTTTGGTTTTTTTTATCTGAAAATGTTATTTAAAACTTTTAAAAAAATTACGTTTTCTTCTGAACTTTCACTGACAAGCATATAAACTGAGAATGTGCCGGTTTTGCAATTATGCACAAGAAATTTGTCATAGTTTCCTTTATTGGCCTACTTTCATTCGACAGTCAGGAATTTAAATGTCCATAGATTTTTCTATAATTTAAATGTCCATATTGGTTAGAGCTAAGCTCATCCCCACTATGAATGGTGCCTGTGCCCTCTCATTTGATTGATGCAGACGCAAAGTGTTTACTTTCGAGTTTACTTTCCAAAAGTATAATTTAGACAGATAAGTACACAATGTTTGCCAATGTTTTTATATTGATATTAATACCTAATTAAAAATCATTATAACTTGAATTAAATTTACTTTTTATTTTATTTAAAATGCTGTTAGACTTATGTAAGAGACCCAAAACTTAATACTAATCACTGAGGTTTCTGTTGCCTACAGTGAGAAACAAGAAGCTCTGAGTATTGTGAATGATGTTAGCTACTTGCCTGCCCTATATTTATAGATTTATAAGGAATATTCTTTGATTCTGAAGAATCTTATTTTTAAACAATTACAAAAATGAATCTACTTTAGTATTTGTATGATACTATGCTAACAACCAAACTAAAAAATTATTAAAATGCTTGGCAGAAGCTTTACATTTAATTCAGCATAACCCATTTGGGAAAAGTGTGATTAGTATGTTGTCAACATAAAATAGACTGCCAGCTATGTCTTCAGCAAAGAGAACTTTATCTGGGAGAAGCAAAGAACTGCAGTTCAGGATCTATAGCCATGATGAACCCTAAGCAAGTCCCTGAAGACAGAGAAAGATTACTTTTATAGAAAAGAAAAGGAAGGTGGGAGGCCTGCAGTAAATGAGTCAGAGCTGTTTCATTGTAATCATCTCTCTTTCTTCTTCCAGTTGGACTTCTGCAGGACCCAAGAGCATCCCCTTCTGGTCTCACAAGAGCTCTATTTAATTGGGGCTTCTGTTAATGAATTGCTTATAATTTTAAATGGAACAAACTAAGGCTGAATGCTAGTCTCCATGTTGACTATATTTTTGTCTTTAGTGGACTGATTACTTAGGTAGTTAAAGCCTAAAATCTAAAATATTTGCAGGAAAGGAGTAAGATGTAAACTTGCTTGATTCTTTTCCAGTGATTTTGGGAACACTTCACCAAACATTCCTTCACTCTGAAGAATTCCTTGTGTTCCGGTGACTTAGAACATATATCCCAGAGTAGAGGTTCTCAGACTTGAGCATGCATCAGAATTACCTGGAGGGTTTGTTAAAAAAAAACAGATTGCTGGGACTCACACCAATTTCCAGTGTAGAAGGTCTAAAACAGAGCCTTAGAATTTGCTTTTCTATCAATTCCTAGTCTTGATGTTATTGATCCAGGAACCACACTTTATAAAACACTGTTCTGGAGAAGAAAGGGAACTTCACTGACTGAAAGCATAGCTGCAGTACTGTAGGTGCTTGTTATTTATTTTTATTAAGTAAATCAATGAATCTGTTAGACATCTGCTTCTTCCAACAGCTTGTGTGTGGTGTTTAAGCTTCAGACTGCTTTTGTGATTATGTTTTTGGTTATATAACAACATTTATTTTATTATAACTATTTTCACAAATGCTTTTCTAATAAAGAAAACTTGTGAAACTCCTACTAGTAAAAAATGCTAATATTATAGTACTGTAAATATGTTATATAAGCATTACATGTAATTTAGGAAATAAAGGAAAAAGAGAGAGGAAAATTAAGACAAAAAAAAAAAAGACTCCTAAAAAAAAGACAAATAAAACCATAGTAGTCATGGTTTTCTTTGACTTTTCCTTATACCTTGCTTCAGTTCAGCTCAGTAGCTCAGTCTTGTCCGACTCTTTATGACCCCGTGAACTGCCGTACACCAGGTGTCCCTGTCCCTCACCAACTCCAGGAGCTTGCTCAAACCCATGTCCATCGAGTACGGAAATGATATATTTAGTGATGTCATCATGGCAGCTCAAAATCTGTAATGATAGTAGTGCTCACACCATGGACACTGGCAAGTACTACAAATGTTTTCCCCAGGCTCTGGGACCCGGTTTACCAGCATGCCATAAATGATTATTGTTGCTTTTTATGCTTTGTTAAGCTTAAGTTTAATTTTTATCACAGCTCCTCTATTCCCTGGGAAAACACAAGGAGAGTGAGAAAACTGGAGTCACCAAGCCTTTACCAAACCTAAAATCCTCCCTTCCCCCAATTCATCACCACTTCTGTTTAAACCTCCTGAGACCTGCATGTGGTATATCACACAGGGCACCCTTACCACTCTGTCAGTTCTTATTGAAATTCAAAAGTAAAAGTTGCCTATTATACTCTAAATAATGATTGAGCTGAAGACTAAAGTCTCTAACCCCTCCTATGTCAGTTACAACGATAAACTCAACTTCCAGGATAGGCAGGAGCATGGCAGGAACAATACAGCCTTCTGACCTTTCAAGATATCCAGTCTTCTTAATAAGAAAGTAGATTACCTTATTTCCATAGTTTTAAGCAGTGGGCTTCCTTGCTTACTTCTGGTCAACCTGCGAGCAAACCTTAGCATCACAGAAACCTATAGGTGAGGCTGTTTATGCTTAGAATAGATTGATGTTTCTGCAAGAAGTAAGATTCTGCAATCTTTGAGACTATGTGATCATGTACTCTATGGGATTTCAGTCTCAGTAATTAAAAACAAATCTGTCTTAAATATGTCTTTTCTTTAACTTATTAAACACACACACACATATACACACAAGCCTGATGTGGCCACCAGATGTGCAAAGAGCTGTCCAGCCATCAGTTCAGTTCAGTCGCTCAGTCGTGTCCAACTCTTTGCGACCCCATGAATCACAGCACACCAGGCCTCCCTGTCCATCACCAACTCCTGGAGTTCACTCAGACTCACGTCCATTGAGTCTGAAGCCTGGCTTGGAGAATTTTGAGCATCACTTTACTAGCATGTGAGATGAGTGCAATTGTGTGGTAGTTTGAGCATTCTTTGGCATTGCCTTTCTTTGAGATTGGAATGAAAACTGACCTTTTCCAGTCCTATGGCCACTGCTGAGTTTTCCAAATTTGCTGGCATATTGAGTGCAGCACTTTCACAGCATCATCTTTCAGGATTTGAAACAGCTCAACTGGAATTCCATCACCTCCACTACCTTTGTTTGTAGTGATGAGCAAACAACAAGTTTTCTTAATAATAAGTTTTTCTTCTTATGCTAAAACTCCTATTTTTCATGGATCAAGACTTACGAAATTCATCAAGGAAAATAATTAGAAAATAATTACTGCTTGAGTCCAGGTGTTCATGGACACAAAACCAAGTCCATGATGGTTCCTGTGGACCATCTTTCTTTCTGAATTTTTAAGCTGAAAACACTGTATCTTCCATCTTTTATAATATATGCTAGGAACACTAGAACCCTTGGTTGCTATAAAACTGTTACTTGAATCATATATAAAACTTATTTTTTAGACATTTCTGCTTTCAAATTCCCATGTGATAGCCTCATGTAGAATTCTGTCTTTCACTAATTACATGCAATAATGGGCTTTCCAATTTCCTGCCTGAGAGTTTTATCTCTGAAAAGGCTGCTAATTATTTCCTTAAGCCCATTTGAAAAAGAGACATGGGCATTAAAAATGCAGTTAAAAATCAATCTATTTACTTTATAGATATTTTAAATTAAATTCTTTTATATGATGATCTGTAGGAAGTTACATACTTGGCCTTTATTAATTTATTCTTTTCTTCCTTCTGCTTAAATACATTACTCCCTTGAGTTTTAATTAATTCTCTATCTTAAAGCTTTAGTGAGAATTTAGTCATAAAGTTCTATGAATATATTACTTTCTTGATTTGGTTTGTTGATGAAATAGTCTGCACTGTTTTTATATATATTTATTACAAGTGATTCTTAAACTATAGTTAGAATTAGTTAAAAGACAAAAACATTTTCTTTATGAAATGATATAACTTCTTTCTGTTTCTCCTTTGTTGCCAGAAACTCAGTGATAAACTGACTAGTCAATAACAGATTTTATGTTAGCCAGATTTGCTAAGTGATTTCTTCCTTTCTCTCTCTTTCTATCTCTCTGTATGTTATCATAAGAATTTTATGCAAATTTTTACCATAAGATGTTTGCAGTGTATGCATCTTATTATGAATTGCCTTAAGTTGTTTTGGAAGCAGAATTGATATATTAGTTATGAATATAAAAGACCTTTATTGTTATATATTTATCATATGCAATGAGATTGGAATAGGGTTTAGCTCTACTTGTAATGTTTTGTTTTTTGAAAAATAAAGAGCACTCTGAAGAAATTATGGCAAAACAAAATCTGTTAAATCTTGGGGGTGATTTTCTGTTTTGTTTTACGTGTTTGTAATATGTAATATTTAAAAAATTTAAACATGTTAGGACCTGAATGGAGCATATTGTTAGTGTTTAAATTTCCACTTACTAAGTTATAGGTAGATTTCACTGAGTAGTTGTTGCTTTTATAAAAACATATTTTAAAACACTGTATACAGTTCATTAAAATTGGAGGAAAAGCATCTCCAGCTGACCTTATTTGCTAGAATGGAACACAGAGCTTTGTTGTGTTAAGTTGCCCCTTAGGATATATCCCATAATCTCATTTGTTCCCAGTTTTCTATAATTACATCTGACAACATAATTAAAAAAAAAAGACCTCTTTATGTTGAAGATAAAAGCATACTCTATTAACCATCTGGCTGAGGACCACAATTGACAAAAAGCTTTTTCTAATTAGTATGATTGTCAAAGTGTGTTAGCATCAGGCTTTGGGAAGAGTAATGGCTCTTTAAGGAAACTGGACCACTTTTGGAAACTTTTGTTCTCTGGTTTATAGGAAGAGCTTGCTGGTTCTGCCTTTTGTCTTAGGATGTGTTTTCCCAAGAAAAGAAAGATAATAAAGGTACTCTGCTGCTGCTGCTGCTGCTGCTAAGTCGCTTCAGTCGTGTCCTACTCTATGCAACCCCATAGACGGCACCCTACCTGGCTCCCCAGTTCCTAGGATTCTCCAGGCAAGAACACTGGAGTGGGTTGCCATTTCCTTCTCCAATGCGTGAAAGTGAAATTGCTCAGTCGTGTCTGACACTTAGCGACCCCATGAACTGCAGCCCACCAAGCTCCTCTGTCTGTGGGATTTTCTAGGCAAGAGTACTGGAGTGGGATGCCAAAGAATTTAGTGCCCACGAATGGTTGGGGACTCTATGACCCTTGCTTCTTATGATTTTTAAAAACCAAGTATTATGATTAAGCCCTTGTCACTTGTTACATGTTGGCAGAAATGGAAAACAGCCTATACATACATTTGGAAATGCAGATTGAAATAAGCAACCTTTAGGTACGCAGCTGCAGGTAGGAAGTTATTTATCCCATATCTAAAATATATGAGGCTTTTTATTTTGGCATGTTGTCGCAAATGGTCCCCACCAGGCGTCTTGCTGCTAGCTTCAGACTAAAGCCATCTGCCGACAGTCTTCTCTGCTTTTGCTGAAATTAGCTGGGTACTCTTAGATGTTTAAAGGGGAACCTTTCCTGATGGCTCACTGCTCTGTGTGCGTCATTTTTTTTCCCCTCCATTGGAAGCATTGCTGTGTATAAACCATGATGTCCACTTCTTTACATGCATGATTTCTTCTAATTGTTGCAACAACTCAATGGAGAAACTGAACTTTGGAGGGCTTTAATAACTGCCTGTAAGTGGCAAGGTCAGAACAACGTTAATCTGATACTGAAACCCGAGGTCTAGGCAATTACCATGCTACACCGTACTGCTGTCTGGGAAGTAGTTTGCTTTTCTAATTGTTGGTCATCTTTAGGGTTTTACAGGGTTGTTCATTTTTTTTAAGACTTGAGAGAAGATAAATTAAAACTATTGGGTTATAGGACTTCCCTGGTGATCCAGTGCAGGGGATCAGGTTTGATCCCTGGTCAGGGAGCTAAGATCATGCATACCACATGGCATAGCCAAAAGAAATGGGGAGCAGGGAGGGGTGGTGGTGTTCATATGTTGGGGATAAGTATAATGTTTGACAGTTACTTTTTGGTGGTCAGGATTAATAAAAGGCTAAAAGAATGGATGACCATTTAAAAATATTAACTGTTGAATGTCAATATATATTTTGAATTTTGAAGTTAAAATTGTCTTAGATTGTACCATCAAACTCTTGGAAAAATTATCTGCAAACCTGTTGTTGCCTCTCCTTTCTCTTCTTCCTGTTCCCATAATATTCCCTGCATTGTTTTTTGAATGAGGGAGTGAATAAAGGTCAGCAGGAAGTAGTCACCAGTAGTAACCATCTGTCTTGCATTTATGGTTGATCAGCTGTCTCCTCCATCGCACCCGGTCAGACTTGTTCAGGTCTTGTTCCCCAGTCTTGACACGGTGCCTGGCCTGTTGTTGGTGTTCTAGAAATGCATGTGGGCTGGATGAAAGAATCTGAAATCTGAGCAAAGTCTTGGAAAGGATAAGTGTTTAGCAGAAAGGATTTGCGGTCTTGCTCTTAAGGCCATGCAGTCCTCTTCATCCTGCAGACTCTTCCTCCTGTTTCTTTGCCTTGCTGGAGACAGTTGCAGGTCGGTTCACCGCAGGTGTCCGTGTCCAGGGGACAAACCACACTGTCCTCCTGTGCAGGCGGGCTGAGTTCCCATCTCAGCCATGCCCTTTGCAGGACACTCTTTAAAAAAAGTGAATATTAGGTATGTGTTGTTTTTAATTACTGTCACTGATGTATGTAATTTGAAAATTAATGTTGCTGTAATTATACTGATATACTGAATAGTTATTCCCAGCTTCTTAGTCAGACAATTTAAGCCTGTCTTTATGAATTCATCTTCAAAGGCTCAAAGTGGTTAAGGAATCGGGAATATGCAGAATTAAAGCCTTTGTTCTGCGGTTAATTTAGCATGAGTTAGCAAATGTAATTGATTTTAAAAATGTGGCATCAAGATTAGATTTCCCTTCAAGGAGAACTTTTGGTCTCTGCTCTCTGTTTCCAGAGGTTTCTGATTTATAACAAGGAGCTCACTGGGGTCACATTCAAAACAGGAATTAAAGTGATTTGTTTGGGTTTGCTGACAAGGAGTTACGTGCTTTAAATAGGGGACATTCTTTCTTGGGACTGCAGATGCCCTGATTTTGAAAAAGAGATACACTGTCTGTCCTGTTGACTGCTGTATATCCTGTACTTAACATCGTGCCTGTCCTGAGGGTGCTGAGCAACTTTTTTTTTTAATAAGAAGCTGAATGAATGAGTGAATAAAGGTCACTAGGAAACAGCAGAGAAATGTATATGATCTTTTTATTTTTCCAGTGTTGAAACGGTTCATCTCTTTTCCTTGCTGCCCTCACACCGTCAGCCCTGGCAACTATTCCCCGCCCCGCCCCCTTCCAGCCCTTCACCCACTCCCTCCCGTGGTGTCAGTCATCCCGTTTCTCTGCACCAAGACCTCCATGTGCCCTTATTGATGGATGTATTACTCAGGGGAAGTACTGCNTCACCTCCACTGGGCCGGGACTGGACGCCCATCCTCTCCGCTCCTCTGAACTCCCCTTTGTGCCCCCAGGAGGACCTCGTGAGTGCCGCGTCCCCAGGAGCAAAGAGCTGGCGGTGTGGTTTGCAGGGCAGACCCAGGCTCTGCTGGGGTGGGCTGCACCCCCTCCCTGGCACCGGCTCTCGGCGTGTGCTGACCGTCCGTGGCCGGGTGTCTTGCTGGTGGGATGGGGCCTGCGGACGTGGGGACACGGCCGGCTGCGGGCCTGGCTGGGGTGTGGGATGGGGGCACTGCGCGGGGAGCGCCGTCAGCTGGCGCCCGCTCCCTGGGCCTGCTGAGGTTTGCTCCACTCTGGAGGAACAGCGTGGTGCTGCCTGGCCCCCTGCCACCCGCTGCCTGCCACCCATCACCGCCGTGGCAGCACGTTCATCCAGCACTTTCCCCGAGAGCTGGGGACTCAGGACCAGCTCAGGGGCTCAGGGGCCCGTGCTGGGGGCGCAGGGTGGGGCTCGCTCGGAGGGGCCCGACCACCGGCGGGGGAGGGTGTGCCCGTGGTAGGCCCGGGTTCAGGAGCCTGTGTGCCGCTTCCCTGGGTCTCCTGCCCACTGGGACCCGTGCTGGGACTCAGGCTGGGAGATGTGCTGGGGGACGTGAGGGGCTGACCGTCAGCCTGCGTTCTTCCTGTCCGTGAGCTGGTCCCTGGTCCGGCTGTGGGAGGCCAGTGATGCTGGAGAGGAATCCCCCCCTTCCTTGGGAGTCCTGTAGCCGCTTCCTGGAGATGAGCCTGCGTGGTGGAAGGCCCCGCTGGCAGACCGTACATGGGGATGCTGAGGGGGCCCTGGGGGCGGGAGGGGAGGGGGCCCCGCCCGGGGCTTCCCCGTCTGTCCCCAGCATGGGCTGTGGGTGTCTGTCCTGCCGTCCCCCCGTCGTCGGCCCCCAAGTGTTACGGCCAAGTGCCCAGCACGGCATGGCCAGGCCCTGGGCCGGCAGCCCTCCCCGCGCCCTGTCTGTGCTGAGCTCATTCACGTGCAGGCCACAGCCCAGGTCGCAGCTGGTGGCCCCCGAGGGCCCGCCTGGCTGGCCGTCTGCGGGCGGGAGTGTCCCAGAGACGGAAGACGGGCTCTGCGTCTCCTGCTGCTGCCCGTCTGCTGGGGGCCCGAGGCGGGTGCAGCCCCCCCAGTGCCCTGGGTGCGGGGCTGGCGGGGGGCCCAGCGCCAGCCTGTGGCCGGACCGGGACCCCCCTTCTTGGGCCTGTCCACGTTGAGTGCCTGCCCCCCCCCCAGCTTCTCTCGGCCCGCGCTCCCCGTTCCGGTCCCAGAGCCTGCGCAGCCCTGGCAGCGGGCACGGTGGGCAGGGTCCGCGGCTGGGGATGGCAGGGTCTGCGGCCTGGGCCGGGTTGGGGGGGGTCCTGCTGGCAGCCTGCGTGGGGCACGGCGCTGGGGGCCCACGCTGGGCGCGGTGGGGGCGGCAGCATTTGGTGAATGAAGATGGATTTGGGGGCTGCTCGGATGCGGCGCGCATCGCTCTCCCAGCGCACTTAGCGTCCCGGGGAGCGGCAGCTGGCGGGACGGGAGGCTCTCCATCAGGGGCCGACAGCTCCAGACTGGCGCGCAGGCGGGTGGGGCGAGTGGTGGGCGGCGGGCGGCCCCCAGTCAGCTCTGCCCCCCACCCCCGCCCTCCTCCCCCAGTGCTGTCACAAGCCTTCGAGGGGTCCCCAGCCCTGGGACAGGAAGCGCCCTGCTAGCCACCTCCCCTGGGGTTTGGGTCTCAGGACTGGGCGGGGACCCTGCTAAACGCTGCCGGGGTGGGGGCAGGTCACCGGCCGCCTCCTGGGCCCTCCTGGGTGGGTCAGTAGTGTCGAGCCTGGTGGAGACCCCTGCCTGCGATCCCTGGGGGATGGCGGGGAGTTCCTGGATGCCCCTCGCATCCCCCAGAGGCCCCGGATGGGAGTGGGCCAGGGCGGAGGAGCGGGCGAGGGGAGGGGTCTGGGCCCTGCTTGGCCTCCAGGGGGCCGCGTCCAGGAAAGCCCTGCCCCCTCCCCCAGCGCCCAGTGGCCCTCTGCCGAAGTGGGCGCCTAATTAGTAAGTTCTGTGCTGTTCAAACTCCTTGCTCGGCAAAATGGAAATGAAACGTTTTTTCTGGGTGTCAGTATGAAAAATGGCAGTCGCTGGGACGTCACGGCGGACATCTGCTCTGTTTCTCTGGCGCATGTACGGCTGATGCTGCAGAACTTGGGGGGAGACTTTCCCGGGGACCTGGGTGACCCATGGGTGGGTCGCAGGGCCTTCCAGGCCTGGCTTCACAACAGTGAGCCGGGCCCCCCCGGACGGCAGGAGGGTCATCACACGGGCAGCAGCTTCGGCTCTGAGTGCCCACCCTGGGGACCTGCTGAGGGTGGGCTCGCATCTGCCAGGCGAGTCTGGGCGTCTCACTCTCGAGTGTGGTGCTGGATGCTCGGCACTGGACGCCAGGTTCCTGGAGGCCCTTAGGACTGGGCCAGCCTCCGTCAGGTCCAGGCGCCCACCTGACCCCCTTTCCAACACAGGCTGGGGTGGGTGCTTTCCCACAGCAAGCCCCGCCTGCCCACCCGGCCTCCACCCCCGGGGGAATTGGGGTCCGCGCCTGACCTGGCCTGACCCTCACCCTGGGGACGAGGGTGTGTGGGCCTGGCGCGTGGCCCAGCGGCCAGCCTCACGCCCGCCTGCCGCGTCCGCAGGTGAGTACATCAAAACTTGGCGGCCGCGTTACTTCCTCCTGAAGAATGACGGCACCTTCATCGGCTACAAGGAGCGGCCGCAGGACCTGGAGCAGCGCGAGTCGCCCCTCAACAACTTCTCCGTGGCCCGTAAGTGCGTGGCGGCTGGGGGCGGGGGTCCCTGCGCGCCTGCAGCCCCTCACGGGCCCCCCGGCCTCTGCGTCGAGCTGGCAGCCCTCGGGGACTGTTAGTGGCTGGTTTTAGCTGCGTGGGTCTCTGAGCTGAGGCCCTAGGCTGTTGGGGGCAGAGTGCGCACCCCGGAGGCGCTGACGGGCCCCCGGGGCTTCTCCCCAAGGCCCGGCCCGAGGCATGCCGGAGCGCACCGGCTTCGGGGGCCTCTGTCTTCCCGGCACAGCTTCTCAGAGGCCCCGGCCCCGCGGGGGCGCATGTGTCCACCTCAGCAGGGTGCGGGCTGGGTGGGTATGGCAGTGCTGCCCGGGGCGTCTCAGGAGGCTCAGCGGATGGGCGCATTTTTTTAAAGACAAGTGCTGCTGTGGCCTCATGCACCTGCAGGGGGATGGCAGGTACGACCACCCGAGGCGGGGGGACTGAGGTGTGAGGACAGGCGGCCCGGCAGGGCCTCCAGCCCAGGTGCCATGCCCAGGGCTGGCCCGGGACGCAGGCCTGGGGGCGGGTGAGTGATGGCTTGTGACTGGCAGGCCCTGGGGCCCACCCACCTGCTGCTGGGGCACAGAACACAGGCCCAGCCGCATCCGGCTCCTCGTAAGCCCCCCGCCCTCCCTGCCGCGAGCCCTGGGAGCCCCGGGCCTGCCAGCTCCCCTACCCCGCGTCAGACTGTCAGACCGTCAGATTGGGGTTGTGGTGCAGGGTCAGGGGACGGGGTGGTAGCACCACGGCCCATCCCCCAACCTCTGCGCCTGCAGATCCCCGGGTGGGGCCAGCCTGGTCCCCGGGCTGTCCGNTGGTGGGCTGCCGTCTATGGGGTCGCACAGAGTCGGACACGACTGAAGTGACTTAGCAGCAGCAGCATGCTTTAACAGTCTTCCTATTTGGAAGTAAACATATTTTGCATCAGTATGTTTTCATTTTCTATTTATCTGTTTGTCTAAAACCTGTTACATTCTTCTAAATTACTAAAACTAATAACGTTGGTTAGCTGTAAGTACAATGACTTTCTCTTTTGAATTATGTGTTTGGCACTAGGTGTGTGAGTAGTCAATGCATAGAAAATGATTGAATGCAATTCTACTATAAGAATTAAAGACAGCAATCAATCAACATTCCAATCTGATTTACTGTGGATGATACAAATCATTCAGTACCTCTGACACTGGCCATAAATATTTTATGTTAATGGTCGTATCCTGGATTATTTCCATTGGCTTGGAGGCAGGCAAGTTGACTGAAAGTCACAAACTTACACCAAATAAGCTCATAAATTAATAATTTATAGAATAGAACCTTGTAAAACTATGCCCCTTAATACATTTTCCCCTGCCTTCTACTTCTGTGAGAAGCTTCATATGAATGACAAGAACCTATATAAATATTTGATAGATATTAGAGATGAACAAACAAATAAATAATTGTGGAAGTCAGTTCATAGTCACTCTAATTTAGTATCTTTTAGACTTTATATATTTAAAATGCTACTTTCTCTAGCACAAATTCCTTCAATGAAATCTTTTATTTTTAGGTTTTGTTCCATTTAAAGTCAATATTCTGCTCACCCTTCACCTCTGAGTTTCATCTCTTTCATTTTATTGAAGCAACTTAAAAANAATAATTGTGGAAGTCAGTTCATAGTCACTCTAATTTAGTATCTTTTAGACTTTATATATTTAAAATGCTACTTTCTCTAGCACAAATTCCTTCAATGAAATCTTTTATTTTTAGGTTTTGTTCCATTTAAAGTCAATATTCTGCTCACCCTTCACCTCTGAGTTTCATCTCTTTCATTTTATTGAAGCAACTTAAAAAAAAAATTATTAGAGAATAGTTGCTTTGGGCTTCCCTGTTGACTCAGTGGAAAAGAATCCACCTGCCAAGCAGAAGGCATGAGTTTGATTCCTGAGTTGGGAAGATCACCCAGAGAAGGAAATGGCAACCCATTCTAGTATTCTTGCCTGGGAATCTCATGCAGGCTACAGTCCATGGGGTCACAGAGTTGGACACGACTTAGCAACTAAATGGCAGCAAAAGCATAGTTGCTTTACAATGTTGTATTATTTTCTCTTGTACAACAAAGTGAATCAGCTATACATATACATGTAGCTTCTTTTTTTTTTAATTCATACTATGTGAAGTAAGTCATAAAGAAAAAGACAAATGTCATATATTAACACATAATATATAGAATCTAGAGAAAATGGTACAGATGAACCTATTTACTGAAGCAATTTCTTTTAGATTTTAAATCCTACTGTTGGTAAATCTACTGGACATTCTCAGCCCAAATTGCAGAACTACTCCTGGGACCCATGTTGCAGAGAGTACTGCATATCATAAAGACATAATATACACAAAGCAAATACATATATTTTTTAAATGCACAAATGCGTTGCTCATTCAAAGACCAACACAGTGGGAGAGGAAAATCTATAACCCTAAATATTCATTCTTATTCCTATCTTCTCTAAATTAAAAGCAACTGGGTCGGAATGGAGCAGTGAATTACGTATTGTGTAGTTGCCAAAATCATATATGTTGTTCGCTATGTTTTGCAGAGCACTTGAGCAGTAGAAGCATTTAGGTGAGAAAAATGACAAATTACTTGATTTTCTGAATCTTCCCTCTCAGCATAAACTTGAAAGTTTATTCTATAAAAGAGTATTGTTTCTTGTGTTGCTGAGCAAGCTTTATTTTTCTTTAATTTCCAATTCATGGTTCTGGAGTTACCCACAGTTTACTGGGTTTTCACACTCGTTGCAGGTGGTAGTTAAACAACATTTTGTTTTATTGAATAATTCATATTGCTCTAGAATATATATGTACATTTAACTTATTACATGTATTTAGATATTGCTGTAAGAAGGTGAAGATCAAAATTTATATGATGAATTTATATAGTGACATGAAATTATTTTGTAGTATTTTCTTAATAATGACAACTTACATTTGTCTAAACATTTACCTTTAGACAGGTAATGCACCATTTAAAGAAGAAGCCTATTAAAAATGGCACATCAAGTGTTCTGATTTCCCCCAATCCTCGCTCACATTTTTGAAACAATTTACTCTTGTCCTTCTTGAAACCATCCTTGCCTGTTCTCTCCCTGCAGCTCTCCTGATTGCTATGTAACAACATGAAATAACAATGAACAGAAGTCATATTGATTATTACTATGATTATGTTTAAATACACTCTCATGTTTATTGCACCTTTGAGAGGCAGATTGCACTCATATTTCTCCATGTAGTTGTTATCTCTTGGAGTTTCTCTTGACTTGGTCTTGACAACATTTTTCTTCTTCTTTTCCCTAAACAATCTCATTCATATATAGCTATGAATTCCAAACTTATATCTTCAGCTCCACCCTCTTCATAAATCCAGACCTTGTATGTATAACTATCTAATTAACATATCTTGTTATGTACCTGAAATGTGTCCCCCAATATGCCAGATATTAAAGTCATTATCTTCCTCCACAGTTCTTCTTTTCCCATTGGGCTACATCTCTGAATGTAGCCAGAATCTGTTTATAAAAGCTGCATCCCTGGCACCCATACTTGATGCCACACTTTTACTCCCCCCAATAATAAATACATCCTCAAAAATGTAATTTCACATCTTCAGGGTCTCTGGAGTCAATCATTTTCCCCCAACCCACTCTAAGCATGCCAAGGTCAAATTACCTGTCTCCTCTTAGCTGAATTTTCCACATACCTTCCTTTTCTGCCTTAATCTTTCTCCATGTATGGCCAGAGTGGGACCTTTAAATACATATATGGTAGTATCTTTCTCTTTCGTAAGGCTGTTCCACTACTTTTATAGTAAAAGTCACGATCCTTAATGTGCCTTTTTGGGGCTGTAGCTCAAGTCGCCCCCTTTCTTTCCAGCTTCATCTTATACCAAACATACTCTATTCTTTCCACAAGTCATATTTGCACTCTTTTGCTTCTTCAAAACAGAAAGCTCCCACCACATACTGCTCTCCTGTCCCGAATACCCTTTCTTCCTTCTTATGCAGGAAACACCCATTCTTCTTTAGATCAAATATAACTTCCCAAGGCAGCGCCCTTGAGTTCCTAAACTAGTCATATTCTTCTATCATTTCCAGCTACCACTCCACNTTGTTTCTGCTTTGGCTCCATCTCTTCATTCTTTCTGGAGTTATTTCTCCACTGATCTCCAGTAGCATACTGAGCACCTACCAACCTAGGGAGTTCATCTTTCAGCATCCTATCTTTCCGCCTTTTCATACTCTTCATGGGTTTCTCAGGGCAAGAATACTGAAGTGGTTTGCCATTCCCTTCTCCAGTGGACCCCATTTTGTCAGAACTCTCCATCATGACCCATCCATCTTGGGTGGCCCTAGATGGCATGGCTCATAGTTTCATTGAGTCAAACACACCTGTGGTCCATGTGATTAGACTGGTTAGTTTTCTCTGATTTTGGTTTTCAGTCTGTCTACTCTCTGATGGAGAAGGATAAGAGGCTTATGGAAGCTTCCTGATGGATACATGCATTTAAACATTTACACATTATATAATGGGTTAGCCAAACAGCTCATTTGGGATCTTCTGTAAGCTCTTGTGGAAAAGCCCGAATGAACTTTCTGGACCACTCAATGTATATAGCTGCATAGGACATTTTTGGCACTTATTTTGGTGTATGTCTAACTAGTAACTGCCCTGTAAACTAGTCTTTTACTTCTGTAAGTACCCAAATAGGAGGGAAACATTTAAAAATATTTCCAGTTAACTTGGTTAAATTTAAGAACAGAAAACTCCAAGATTCAAGCATTCTGATTATTTGCTATTTTCATAAAGCCAACTCCATTAATGTATCTCTTTCCTCTGACCTTATAAGTAGCTTTTTTTGGGCAAACGTAATGTTGATAGTTTGATTACATGCTGTGCTGTTGATTTAAGGAGGTGCTTCTATGATGACACTGACTAGAAATGCAAGGCTTTGCAGATCCTATTTGCAGAGTGTAGACTTAGGATAATACTGTCCAGTCTGATATTCTTACTCTTCGTGTTTATCTTTTTGCTCATCTCTTTGTAAGCACAAGTGAGGATGCATAAATATGAGCAAATACATTCTCAGTGAAGTCAGTGTTCACTAGTTCCCCATTATTTATTTCCTGTCCTACAGGCTGTAAGCTCTATTGATCCCTACTCTTAGCCAGCATCTAATCTCATAACCTTTAAGACTCCAAAAGTGGAGACACTCAAAATCTATATTGAATTTCAATTCTTTCCAAAGGCTTTTCTAAGGAGAACAGCATGAAGCAGTGACTCTTTCTCCAGAACTGATAATTGGTTTCTAGCCCCAGTTCCTAGCAACTCCATGATCCTGAGTCACTTGACCATTCTGTTCTTTAATTTTCTCATGCACAAAATGTAGAACTTAATGAATTGATTCCATGGATATTTTCCTTGTTGATAATTCACAAGTCAGAGTAAAATTCAGTATGTTGATATTTTATTGCATACACTAAATTATATAAAATGTTTAGAAAACTAAAACTTTAATATTGATATTTAAGATAGATATGCAAGTATTTATGTATATATTTAATAAATTAAATTTATATAAGCACATATATATAACTGTAAGAAAATTATTCTCATCCTCAAGTGTTAAAAAGAAGAGGGGCTTCCCTGGCTGTCCAGTGGTTAGGACTTCATGCTTCCATTGCTAGGGGCCTGGGTTCAATCTCTGGTCAGGGAACTAAGATCCTGCAAAGCATGCAGAACAGCCAAAGTTAGGTAAATAAATATAAAAGAAAAATTAGACATATCAGATTATTTTATCTGTAAATAATACTAATGGCAAAAACACACTTGATTTGAATCATTTGGTTTGAATTAGTTAACTGTGCCATAACTTATTTGGAATTGAATTTTACTGTTACATATACTATTCCCTTCCCTGGTGGCTCAGAGGTTAAAGCATCTGCCTCCAATGCGGGAGACCTGGGTTCGATCCCTGGGTCGGGAAGATCCCCTGGAGAAGGAAATGGCAACCCACTCCAGTATTCTTGCTTGGAGAATCCCATGGACTGAGGAGCTTGGTGGGCTAAACTCATCATTAAATTTAGATAATCAAAATTCCTAATTCTACTTGGCTGACGAGGTCAATTTTACATATCCAAATAATAAATGAATTCAACAAGAAATACACATGGTAGCTGATACTCTATTTGTTTATAGCTTCAGGATAGTATTTTCTATTGCTATAGTCCATATTGCACATTTTCAATATACTTGGAAATTAGATTTAGTTCTCTCTGTCTTTAAAAAAAATCTGAACTTGCCTCCCAAGGAGAGACTAGAGGCAAAGTTAGCTCCATAATTTGTGAGACCCAGCACAAAATTAAAATGTGGGGCCTTTGTTCAGAAAGAGGAAATGGTGCTAAGAAGTAAAGCTTCTCCCTCCCCCTTTTCTTCTGCACCATTTCTTTTTGTTAGTGGTGGCACTTCTTTTCATTAGCTATTTTAGCCATTTACATTAAAATTTTTAAAAGAATAACTATAAATTTGCTTTATATTCATATTTATATTGAACAAGAATGGTGTCAAGTGCAAAAATGAACATTAAGTANGACCCAGCACAAAATTAAAATGTGGGGCCTTTGTTCAGAAAGAGGAAATGGTGCTAAGAAGTAAAGCTTTTCCCTCCCCCTTTTCTTCTACACCATTTCTCTTTGTTAGTCATGGCACTTCTTTTCATTAGCTAATTTAGCCATTTACATTAAAATTTTTAAAAGAATTAATATAAATTTGTTTTATATTCATATTTATATTGAACAAGAATGGCGTCAAGTGCAAAAATGAACATTAAGTAGTACACAGACTCACCAAAATTATACAGTTTCTGTTTTGAGGCTTGTGGCTTGCATGTGTATTTCACTTTTGCCAGAATAGTGTAAACAATGTGCAAAAGTAACATCACTATTTTTATCTAACATCTTGAAATATTGACATTTTGTGGACATTTTCTACCTTTGACTGATAAGAAAGGTAGGACTAATAGAAAAGTTAGTGTGGGTGACCCTTTCCCAGATGACACCACCTTTATGGCAGAAAGTGAAGAGGAACTAAAAAGCCTTTTGATGAAAGTGAAAGAGGAAAGTGAAAAAGTTGGCTTAAAGCTCAACATTCAGGAAAGGAAGATCATGGCATCCGGTCCCATCACTTCATAGGAAATAGATGGGGAAACAGTGGAAACTGTGTCAGACTTTATTTTATTTTTTGCTCCAAAATCAATGCAGATGGTGACTGCAGCCATGAAATTAAAAGATGCTTACTTCTTGGAAGAAAAGTTATGACCAACCTAGAT